>RCUC01129980.1:0-31087 GCA_003697995.1 Taxidea taxus jeffersonii | reverse complement strand
ACATGAAATAAATCTGAAAGTTGTTTTAACTTTGTTTCCCCTTGCAACAGAAATATGACTAGGTGTCTCTAAACCTCTGTCCCAGCCTCTGCTATCATATTACAATCCCCTATCCCCTCCAATGTCCATGTATTTCTAAGACCAAATTGCAGCGGATACTGGGGCCCAATCTGTTGCACGGGCCCAAGGTCTCGGCCAGACTCCCAAATTAACTGAGACACAGGAATAGAATGGCCTAAAGGCTGAAGCTAATACAGAAAGAGAAGCAATGGGTGGAAGTGGATCTGAAGGGCCAGATTTCTTCAGTAGAGATGAGTATCTGATGATGTCAAAAAGAAGGAACTAGCAAGCACAATTTCCTACCAATCTCACCATATCAGGAATACAAACAGCTGTGGGTTTGGGCAAAGGGAAACTCCAGTGGCTACACCTCGGATACCTGTCAGCAAGTGACATGGATTCTTCCTGCCAAAGAGAATGAAATCTTCTGGCCCAGGTTCCTTTTCCTGTTCTTCCCATACTGACTACAGGGAGGAGTGGCTCAGGGAGAGCAGGTATGCTTTGGCGGGGGTGACTCTCAAGGCTTTTGAACCTGGACTCAGTGCATTCTACCAGGCAAGGGCTCTTTCAATCACACCCTGCCATGCACCATTCTGGGCAGGGTGGACGATCTTTTCTTCCTAATGAAGGCATGTCAGTCAGCCTAAGGAAGGAGACAACCTGGCTATGTATAAGAAGGCTGACACCAGCCACCCAAGAAATAAGCAGGACTCTGTGTGTGTGTGTGAATGTGTGTGTATGTCTTTCTGTGTGAGTTTTTGTGTATGTGTTTCTGTGTGAGTTTTTGTATGGGTGTGTGTAGGCCTCTTTGCTCATTATATGAGAAGTGTGTAGTGTGTGTGTGTTTTGGTGTGTGTGTTTGTGTAGGCTTCTTTGCTCATTATATGAGCAGTGTGTGTTGGTGAACAGTGTGTGTGTCTGTGTATGACTGTGTATTTGTTCGGTGTTTTTATAGGGTGATACGAATCTGACAGGCGTTCTGACTCTTGAGTTGCTTGTGTGTTTTATGTAGTTGTGTGGAATAGGTAAGTGTATCTCCTGCCAGAGGTATGTTCAGTGTGTGCAGTTCATGAGTGGTATGGATGTGGTGTGTTTCTTGTGTGCAGTTGTAGCATTGGCATGTGATGGAGATGTAATCCATATGGTGGATATTTGATGTTTCTCTAGTGCATATGGGTGGGCGATAGGTTGTGTGAATGTATACTATCTATGCACTGTGTTTAGTGTGGTATTTGTTGTACGTGAGTAGTTTCTGTTCTTCACTTCTGCTGTATGTGCAGTGTAGTTTGGGTGGTCTATGTGTGCTGAGCTTGATATATCTATGGTGTATGCATGATGTGTGTGGGGGTTCCCTTTAATGTGGTCTCTGTGTGGTATGCTTGTGGCAATGCGTGGTGTGCATTTTGAATCATGGTTGTGCATGGTGTTTGTGTTGTGTGTGCATGTCGTGCTTTTGGGTATGTTAAGTGTTGGGCGTTTCTGGTATATATGTGGTGTGTGTTGTCATGTGACCAGTGAATATGGAATGTATGCATGTAATTTATGCTGTCTGTGCAGTGTGCATTGTATTGTGTAAAGGGTGGCTCTGTGTGTTGGTTTTCATATGGTTTCAGTGTGTGCCTTTGGCATATGTGGTGTGTGTGAGATTAATATAAGGAATTCCTGTGGTACATGTGTGGTGATATGAGGTGTGGGTGAGAGGTAATGTTGTGGCATGTAGTAGTGGATGTGGGGAGTGTGGGTGCTGTATGCATGCTGATTACTTTGTTGCCTGTGAAGTGTGTGACAGGGGAGGGAATAGGTGACATGATTGCCCATAGGGGGTGATGTGTGTTTGCGGTGTGGTGGTGCATTTGTTTTTGTATGGCGGGTGTGTGCTGCAAATATGTGTTCTGTGTGGAATAGGGGTAGTGAATGTGGAGCATAGGGTGGTGTGTAGGGTCTCAAAGATGTGGTAGCTCTGTGTGCTCTATATGTTGTCTGGTCATATCTATATGGCTCGTGATGGACATATGCAAAAAGAGTCAACGAAGAGGGATATTAATGGGTTGGGTGTGTGTTATACAAGTGGTTTCGTGTTGGGGTGTGTGTGGAAGTTTTTGCTCCGCATTGTTTATATGGCATCCATGTGTGTTTGCGTTGTAGGGGTCACGTATGTTTGAGGTGTCGTGTGCTGGTGAGGGAAGTGCTGCTTATGTGTGAGCTCCATCTGGTGTGCATTTGTGTGCTCTGAGTGTTGTCTCTGGTATTCATGGGTTTTCACGGTGTATGTGTGAGTATGTGTGAGTGTGGTATATGGGTGGTCCCTGTCTCTGGGTGACTTACCCATGTGGTGTTGTAGGTGTGGTGTGACTCTTCTGGGTATTGCCTGTTCCATTTCTTGAATTTCTTGATGGTATGCATGTTTGGCCCTGTTGTGGATTTCTGGGAATCCTGGTTGTGTTGTGCGTGTCTAGTGGTGTGGTGCATGAGCGATTTGTGCCTGTGTGCGTGTGGCACGTGACCTGGGTATTTAGTATTTGTTTAGTGCACACCTGGAGGCGTTTTGTGTGTGTTTGTCAGTGTGTGTGTCTTCCATACGTTGTGTGTGTGTGTGTGTGTGTGTGTGTGTGTGTGTGTGTGTGTGATGTACGTGTGAGTATGTGTGTGGTCCAGGCATGGTGGAAATGTCACCCATGAGATAGTAGTGTGGTATCTGTAGTGTTCAGAGAACGTGTCTCTATATAAGCAGGGTATGTATATCTATTTCACTCTAAGAAGAAGCATGCTTGAGGAAGATTTCATCAACTGATAGCTTTCTAGTAGTTAGAAGCCTTTCCATAGTATGTGGCATTGTATAGGTTAGGTGCCACCAACATGTCTTTAGAAAAAGCCCTGTTGAGAATCCATCATTCCGTTATCATCTTTCCAGAAGTTGTTTCCAAAAGAATGTGCAGAAGCACAGGCAATGAGCATTAGGCTTAAAAACTGAGGCACAATTCCAGGGCAAATGGAGCTATTTACTAACATTTTCTTTCGTGATGGTGGAAGAAGTTTCAAAATAGGCATATGGAAGGGAAAGGAAGGGGCCATGTCCTTATCTCTGACAAACAAGTCTGGGAATAGGAAATGGTCAATGGAAATGTTTTTCCAAGTTGTCATTGTGTCAATGCATTGTGAGGTAAACCTAAGTTCATTGATTTATCTGTGGAAACACCAATGAGGGAAAATGTACTTCATCATACACCTTACACTGTCCAGATGAAGGAACACTTTCCAAAGTTGTGTGTGTAAGTGAAAGCAAAGTGGCATATGCTGATCTCAGAGAAAGAAACCTCTGCAGGATGCCCCGGTCAACCTAAAGATGTCTCTGCACATGTATGTATGGAAGCATAAAGGGAAGTGATATCTCCTTCAATCTAGCAACCACACTGTTGGTAAAACTATTTCAAAGAAAAACAGCTTCCTGAAGATAGAAGCCTTACAGAAAGTGCCTGCAAAAACATACGGAAAAAGATGTACACTTGTCTCTGAGAAACACGTCTGTGAGGAATGCAAATTTCAAGGGATACATTGTTTCATGAAGAGAGGAGTGATTCCAAGTATATCAGGGAAAGCATGGGAGGGGGGACCCACAAATCACTGAGAAACCACCCCGTAGAACAACTGTCCATTAAACTTACAATTTCACTCCTAAATGGATAAACATTCCCAAGGTGCATCTGACAGCATTGCCAAAGTTTGCTAATACATACCTCTGTAAATGAAGTCCATGAACAAGGCAAGAGGCTCCTCCCATCCTCCTTCCTGTAACAGAGGAGCGTTTTGCAATCTCTAAGGAAATAGCCATCCACCAAACTCAGAACGAGTTGCACTCAGCAGACAACACTCACCTACTATTTCCTTGTAGCAACAAGTGTGCGCTTGCAGCCTATATGAATGAGGGTCTGAGGAATCTGAACTTGATTTACATGGAAGGTGAAAAGCCAGCATCTTGTGGCATGCGTCCCTGAACCTGGAATGATGTGGCCCTACCCTTGCCTCCAACCCTAGGGCAGAAAGTGCAAATGCTCCTGGACACCAGGTCAGTGACAGAGGAATCAGGCATCCACCCAGAAGGCACACCAGCCATGCATGTCCCGAGTGGCAATGTGTGAGGGGGGCATTATAAAACGACCTGTAACTACAACACTATTACCAAGCCTCTGAGCCCAACATTTCTAAGAGGCAGAGCCTCATCCCGACTCAGAAACACTGCTCAATTCATCGGATAGGATCGCAAAGGGCCCTGAACTTGAATCCTACTGTTTTGGGGACAGAAGCACTAACACTGGCATGGAGACATCCCCGACATCTGAGAAAGCACAAGTGACCCTGAAGACTTGGCATGGCCCAGATCAGCTCGTATCTGAGTGGGAGGATGTGCCACCTGGATCCCTGCTTTGCGTCAAGATTGTGAAAGCATGAATGTGATTGAATGAATGAACAATGTCACAATGGTATGACCAGGCCTGACAATGGAATGAGGAAGCAAGTGCCTCACCCTGATGCTAGCCCTCCTCTCAGCTCTTGGGGCACATCTCCAGACAGCCCAGCACAGGACCCCAATGGTCAGCCTCAAAGAAGTTGGAACATGACACCTTTCACAGTTATGTGTGGATGCATAGGGAATGTTCCATGGGCTTAGTCCTGAGGAATACCTCTGTCTAGCATGGAACTTGCAATGAACATCTGGTCTCATGGAGATACAATCATTATCATGGTACACGTGGAAACACAAGGAGAGTAAGTCTATCTGCTTCAATCTGAGAAGAAAATAATTAGACAAAGCTTCTCTCAATTGTGAGCTTTCCAGAGGCTAGAACATTTTCCCATAGTATGTGGGAAAGCTGAAGGTAGGTGCCATCAACTTGTCCTCTATAAAAGCCCTGTGGCGGGTCTTCACTCAGCTAACATGTTCTTTCCTGAAGAGAACGTTCCCAAATGTATGAGCATAAATACAAGGAAAGGCCATATGCTTAAAATCTGAGGAACCATTCCAGGGACAATGAAGCTGTCCATTAACAGCATGTTTCCTGTTTCCTGATTATGAAAGCAGATTCAAGACACAGGTCTGGAAGGAAAAGGAAGGGGCCTTGTCCTTAACTGTGTCAAACAAATCTCAGCAAAGGGAATGTCAAAGATTGGGTTTTTCCAAGTTGTCACAGCAAGTGTCAAGCCTGTCTGAGTGGAGGCCAAAGGAACAGATTGTTAACTTATCTCCAGAAACACCACTGTGGGGAAACGTAGTTCACCACTAAGATTCCACAGACCAGAACAAGGAAGGCTTTCAAACGGTGTATGTGAAAGCCAAAGCAAAGTGCCATAATCTGATATCTGAGAAACAAGCAGCTACGAGGTGCCTCGAACAACCTCCAGACGTGTCTCCTAGTGTATATTTGGACCCGAAAACAGAAGTGCAATCTCCTGGAGTCCAGGGACAATATTGGTAAGAATGTCTTTCAAAGAACCACTTCTTCCTGAAAATAGAAGCCATTCAGAAACGGCATACAAGAACATATGGAGAATGACGTCCCCTAACCTCTGGGACATGCCTCTGGGAGAAACGCAACTGTCAAAGGATATGTTGTTTAATGAAGGGGGGAGTGATTCCAACTGCATAGTGGGCAGCATAGGAAAGTGTGATCCACAAATCTGTGGGATACAACCCCATAGAAAAACCGTCTATTCAACTTACAACTTCATTTCTGAAGAAAAAAAAACCCTCCAAAATGCATGTAACAGCATTGACAAAGTGTTGCATTGTTCCCTCAGGAAATGAAGTCCATCGACAGGACAAGCGGCTCTTTCCATCCTTCCTGTAGGACAGGAGGTTTTGCAATTTCCAAGTATATAGGCATCCACTGAACTCTGAGAAGCAGGTGTGTGCAGCATACAACAGTCAGCTAATATTTCGTTGTTGCAGCAAGGGTGCACTGGCAAGCCTCTGTGTATGAAGGGCTGAGGAATTTGAACTTGATTTACAGGGAGGTTATAAGCCACCATCTTGTGGCACAAGGCCCTGCTCCTGGAATGGGTGGGTCTCCTCCCCACATGTAAGGGGGAAAGGTCAAATGGTCCTGGTCACCTTGTCAGTACCAGAACAATCAGGCTTCCACACAGAAGGTACAGGAGCCAGGTGTGCCCCTTGTGATCACGTAGGAGCTGGGAATTACCTGGAATTCAAAAGCACACTTTACAGGTCAAAACTGGAGAAAGACAACTATCACATGATCTCCCTGATATGAGGAAGTGGAGATGCAACGGGGGTGGGAGTTAAGGTGGTAGGAAAAGTAAAAATGAAACAAGATGGGATCGGGAGGGAGACAAACCAAAAGAGACTCTTAATGTCATAAAACAAACTGAGGGGGGTGGGGGGAAGAGGGGTTGGGAGAGGGTGGTGGGGTTACATTATATGTTTAAATAAAGCTTAAATAAAAAAAAATTAAAAAAAAAGACCTGGAATTCAACAGCACACTTTCCACACCCCTGACGCTAAAGCGTCTAGGAGGGAGATCCTCAGCCTGACTTGGAAACTCAGCTCAAGTATTCAGGTAGGCCTCCAAACGGCCTAGAATTTGACCCTACCATTTCCAAATCAGAAATACTAATGCTGGCATACAGAAGACCCCGGCATCTGAGAAAGCACAAGTGACCATGAAGACTTGCTTACTGCCCAGATCAGCTCCTAACTGAGCAGGCGGATGTGTCACCTGGATCCCTGCTTGGCCTCGAAAATGTGAAAGTATAATGGTGTCTGAATGAACAAACAATGCAACAAAGGTATGAATGGTGAAGATAGTGGAAAGCAGAATTTAGAGCCTCACCCTAATACTGGCCCTTCCCTCAGCTCTCAGGGCTCATCTCCCCACAGCCCTGCACTGCACCCCTACAGTCCACCGCAATGAAGTTAGAAACCTAACCCTTTCACAGGTGCGTGTGGAATCATCGGGGAAATTCTGTGTGCTTGGCTAGGGTGAATACGTCTGTCTACCATGGAAATTGCAACTAACATCTAATTCCACGGTGGTACAAGCGTATTCAGGGTACATGTGAAAACATAAGGAGAGTAAGTCTATCTTCTTCAGTCTAAAAAGAAAAATGGTAGAAGAAGCTTCTGTCAATTGTTAGCTTTCCAGTAAACAAAGCCGTTTGCCATAATATCGGGGAAGAATAACATAGGTGCCATCAAACTGTCACCAAGAAAAAGCCCTTTTGGGGATCAGTTATTCTGCTAACATCTTGTTTCCCGAAGCTAGCATTTCCAAATCTCCTGCAATCTAGTGATCACAGTGTCGGTAAGACTGTCTTTCAAATAACACTCCTTCCTAAAGATGGAAGCCTTTCAGAAAGGGTGTATGAGAACATATGGAAAATCATGTCCATTAACATCTGGGAAATGCCTCTGTGAGGAATGCAACTTTCAAAGGACACATTGTTCCATGAAGAAAGGAGAGATTCTAAGGTATGGGGTGAGCATAGGAAAGTGGGACTCACGAATCACTGAGAAACAACCTCATAGAAAAACAGTCCATTCAACTTACAACTTCACTCCTGAAGGAAGAAACATTTCCAAAGTGTATGAGACAGCATTAGCAAAGTTTCATACTGCTTACCTCCGGAAATGAAGTCTGTGGACAAGGCAAGAAGCTCCTCACATCCTCCTTCCTTTAGGACAGGAGCATTTTGCAGTCTCTAAGGAAATAGCTATCCACTGACTTCTGAGAACCAACTGTATGTAGCAGACAACACACCTAATATTTCCTTGTACAAACAAGGGTGTGCTTGCCAGCCCATCTGAGTGAAGACCTAAGGAAATTGATCTTGATGTACTGGGAGGATAAAAAGCCAGTGTATTGTGGACAGCATCCTGTGCCTGGAAAGGATGGGACCTACACCTACCCCAAACATAGAGTGGAAAGCACAAATGGTTCTGGACACCTGGTCAATGCCAGAACAATCAGACAACCACCCAGAGGGCACACAAGCCACATGTGTCCCTCGAATGGTCACATGGAGGTAGGTGTTAGTAGAACACGTGAAACTCAACAGCACACTTATCATGCTCCTGATCCCAATGCTGCTAGGAGGTATAGCTTCAGCTTGACTTGGAAACTCATCTCAAGGCTTCAGTTGGGACTCCAAAGCGCCATGAATTTGCACACTGCTGTTTTTGAAACATAACCACTGATGCTGCAATGGAGAGTTCCCTGACATCTTGGATAGCAATAATGATTCTGGAGACTTGGTCAATATCAGAGATTCGGCTAAGAACTGTGCAAGAGAACGTGTCACCTGGATCCCTGCTTTGCCGGGAAATGTGAAAGCGTTTTCGGAGACTCAATTAGCGAACAATGTCACAACAGCATGACCAGCCCCAAGAGCCAAAAGCAGAAGCTAAGGCCTCACCCTGATGCTGGCATCTTGCTCAGGCCTAACGGCATGTTTCTACACAGACTTGCAGTAGACCCCCACAGACAGCCTCAAACAAGTTGGAAACCTAGCCCTTTAAAAGCATTTGTGGATTTATTGGGAACTTTCCATGAGCTTAGCTCTGAGGAATACAACTGTGTAGCATGGAACTTGCATCGAACATCTCGTTTCATGGAGATAGAAATGTTCTCAGTGCACATGTCTATATGCTAGGAGTGTACATATATCTATTTCACTCCTAGAGAAAGCACAGTAGAGGAAGCTTTTGTTAACTGATAGTTTTACAGTAGTTAGAAGCCTCTTTCATAGTATGTGGGAAAGCATAAATTAGGAGCCATCAACATCTTCCTTAGAAAAAGCCCTGTTGAGAAACCGTCATACTGTTATCATCTTTCCTGAAAGCTAACGTTTCCAAATATATGTGCAGAAGCACAAGGGAAGAGCCATAGGCTTAAAATCTGAGGCCCAATTCCAGGGCAAATGGAGCTGTATACTAACATCTTGTTTCGTGATGGTGGAAGAAGTTTAAAAGTAAGCATATGGAAGGGAAAGAAATGGGTGATGTCCTTATCTCTGACAAACAAGTCTGGGAGCAGGAAACGGTCCATGCATGTGTGATTCCAAGTAGTCATTGTAAGTGTGGAGCCAGTCTGTGGCAAGCCTAAGTAACAGGTCACTGACTTATCCCTGGAAACATCAATGGGGGCATGTGTAGTTCATCCTACTGCTTCTATTGTCCACCTGAAAGAACACTTTTCAAGGTGTGTGTTGAAACCAAAGCAAGGTGTCACATGCTGCTCTCAGAGAAACAAACCTCTGCGGGATGCTATGGTCAACCTAAAGAAGTGTCTGCAAATATATGTGTGGAAGCAGACAAGGAAGTTTCATATCCTTCAGTCCAGTGACCACAGTGTCTGTAAAACTATATCAGGGAACAACTTCATAACAACTTATAACTTCCTGAAGATAGAAGCCATTCAGAAAGGGCATGTGAGATTGTATGGAAAGTGATACACACTGACCTCTGGGAAACGCTACTCTGAGAAATGCAACTTTCAAGGGATATGTTGTTTTATGACGAGAGGAGTGATTCCTAGTGAATTGGGGGAAGCATAGGACAGTGTGACCCAGAAATCGCTGAGAAACAACCCCGTAGAAGCATTGTCCATTCAGCTAACAAATTCATTCTTGAAGAGAGAAACATTTTCAAAGTGCATGTGACAGCACAAAGTGTCGTACTGCTTACCTCAGGAAAGGTAGCCTATGGATATTACAAGGGGCCCGTCACATCCTCTTTCCTGTAAGACAGGAGTGTTTTGCAATCTTTAAGGAAATAGCCATCCATTGAACTCTGAGAACGAGCTGTGCACAGCAGAAAACACTCATCTAATATTTCATTGTAGCAACAAGGGTATGCTTGCAAGTCTATCTGTATGAAGGTCTAAGGAATTTGGACTCAATTTAGGGGGAGGGGAAAAAAGCCAGCATTTTGTGGCATGAGGCCCTGTGCCTGAAATTGGTGGGTCCCTACAACTCTTATTGGGGAATAAGTGCAAATGGTTGTGAACACCTCATCAGTGCCAGCACAATCAGGCATCCATCCAGAAGGCACACAAGACACGTGTGCCCCCAGATTGGTCACGTGGGAGCTGGGTTTTACTAATAGACTTGAAACTCAACAGCACCATAGCATGCCACCATGTGAAATTCTACTAGAAGGCCGAGCCTCAACCTGAGTCAAAAACTCACTCAAGGCTTCAGGTAGTAATATAAACCTCCATGAATTTGAACCCTACCATTTTTGGAACAGAAATATTAACGCCGGCATGCAGAGGTCCCTGATATCTGAGAAAGCACAAATGACCATGATGACTTGGTCACAACCCAGATCAGCTCGTAACTGAGTGGGAGGAGGTGTCTCCTGGATTGCCTTTTCAACTTGAAAATGTGAGAGCGTGATGGTGACTGAATGAGTGAACAATGCTGCAGTAGTGTGACCAAACCCGACAGTGGATTGCAGAAGCTAGTGCCTCACCCTGATTCTGGCCCTCCGCTCAGCTCTTGAGGCACATCTCCGCACAGCCCTGCACTGGATGCCTATGGTCAGCCTCAGTGAAGTTTGAAACCTATCCCTTTCACAGGTATGTGTGGATTCATGGGGAATGTTCCCTGTGTTTAGTATGAGGAATATGCCTGTCTAGCATGGAACTTGTAACTAACATCTCATCTTATGGAGATGCAAGCATATTCAGGGTACATGTGGAAACAGAAGGAGAAAAAGTCTATCTGCTTCAATGAAAGAAGAAACACAGTAGAGGAAGCTTCTGTCCATTGTGAGCTTTCCAGTATCTATAGCCTTTTGCCATAGTATGTGGGAAAGCCTGAGGTAGGTGCCATCAACCTGTTGCCTAGAAAAAGCCCTGTGGAGTATCAGTCTTGCTAATATCTCCTTTCCTAAAGAGAGCATTTCCAAATGTATGTGCAGAAACACAAGGGAAGAGCCATATGCTTAAAATCAGAGGCACTGTTCCAGGGACAATGAAGCTGTCCATTAACAGCATGTGTCCTGCCTGTGGAAGCCGTTTTGAAACAGGTATGGAAGGCAAAGGAAGGGGCCTTGTCCTTAACTCTGTGAAACAAGTCTCAGGGAAGGGAATGTCAATGAATGGGTTTTTCCAAGTTGTCATAGCAAGTGTCGAGCCTGTCTGAGTGGAGGCCTAAGGAACAGATTGTTAACTTATCTCCAGGAACACCACTGTGGGGAAACGTAGTTCATCAAAAAGCTTCCAAGTCCGGAAGAAGGAAAGCTTACAAACGGTGTGTGTGAAAGCCAAATCAATGTGCTGTAGGCTGATCTCTGAGAAACAAACTGCTACGGGGTGCCAGGGTCAACCTCTAGGCATGTCTTCTAGTGAATGTGTGAACGCAAAATCGGAAGTGCAATCTCCTGGACTTTAGAGATAATGTCAGTAAGACTCTCTTTTGAAGAACCACTTCTTCCTGATGATCAAAGGCTTTCAGAGAGGGCATACGAGAACATATGGAGAATGACATCTCCTTACCTCTGGGAAATGCCTCTGGGAGGCATGGAAATTACAGAGGATACATTGTTTCATGAGGAGAGGAGTGATTCCAACTCTACAGGGGGAAACACAGGACAGTGTGATCCACGAATCTGTGAGAAACAACCCCATAGAAGAACCATCCATTCAACTTACAACTTCACTACTGAAGGAAAAAAAAAAAACTTCCAAAATTCATGTAATAGCACTGGCAAAGTGTTTTACTGCTCCTCCCAGGAAATGAAGCCCATGGACAGGACAAGTAGCTCCTTACATCATTCCTTCCTTCCTGTAGGACAGGAGGTTTTGCAATTTCCAAGGACATAGGCATCCACTGAACTCTGAGAAGCAGGTGAGCATAGCATACAACAGTCGGCTAATACTTCGTTGTAGCAACTATGGTATGCTGGCAATTCTATGTGTGTGTATGAAGGGCTGAGGAATTTGAATTTGATTTACAGGGAGGTTAAAAAGCCAGCATGATTTGGCACAGGCCCTGCACCTGGAATGAATGAGTCCCTTCCCCACCTCTAGGGGGGAAAGGTTAAATGATCCTGGTCACCTTATCAGTACCAGAACAATCAGGCTCCCACCCAGAAGGCAAATGAACCACGTGTGCCCCTTGTGTTCAGGTAGGAGCTGGGAGTTACTAAAAGACCTGAAACTCAACAGCACTCTTTCCAGGCCCCTGAGGCCAATGCTTCTAGGACGCAGATCCTCAGCCTGAATCAGAAACTAAACTCAAGAATTCAGATAGGATTCCAAAGGGCCTAAAATTTGACCTACCGTTTTCAAAACAGTAACACGAATGCTGGCATACAGAAGAATATGATACAAGAAAAAGCATAAGTGGCCGTGAAGACTTGGTCACTGCACAGATCATCTCCGAACTGAGCGGGCAGATGTGTCACCTGGATTTGTGCTTTGCCTGGAGAATGTGAAAGCATGCTGGTGACAGATTGAATGAACAATGCCAGAATGGTATGGCCAGTGCTGACAGTTGAAAGCAGAAGCTAGAACCTTACCCTGATCCTCGTCCTCCACTCAGCTCTCAGGGCAGGTCTTAGCACAGCCCTGCACTGGAAATACATCTGTCTTGCATGGACCTTGCAAATAACATCTCATTTGACAAAGAGACAAGCCTCTTCAGGGTACATGTGGAACCATAAGAGAGTAAGTCTATTTTCTTCAGTCTAAGAAGAAAAATGGTGGAAGAAGCTCATGTCAATTGTTACTTTTCCATTAACCAGTGCCCTTTGCCACAGTATGTGGGACAGCGTAAGGTAAGTGCCATCAACATGTCCCCAAGAAAAAGCCCCGTGGGGATCAGTCATTGTGCTAATATCTTCTTTCCTGAAGCTAGCATTTCCAAATATATGTGCAGCAGCACAAGGAAAGAGCCATATGCTTAAAATCTGAGGCACAATTTCACTGCAAATGGAGCTGTATACTAACATCTTCTTACGTCACCTTGCAAGAAGTTTCAAAATAGGCATATGGAAGGGGAAGGAAAGAGTCATGTACTTAACTGTGAAACTAGTCTCGGGGAAGGGAACATCGACTGTGTGTTTCCAAGTTGTCATTGTAAGTGGGAAGTCAGTCTATGGTGAAGCCCAAGGAATAGACTGTTAATGTATCTCAGGAAAGACAAGTGTGGGGAAATGTAGTTCATCATTCATCATCCACTTCCCGGAGAATGAGATGTCAATATGACCTGCGGAATATGTTTCCTGCCCTTGCCACCTGGTCTTCAGAACAGAGGCATCAAAGTGAGTCTAAGAATGGAGCCAGATGACCACCCATTCCAGTACTTACTCTTTGGAGAGAAGAACAGTGGGGTCACAAGAGAGAGCACTGGGATCCTTGGCGATAGCAGACTCTGACTGCTCTCACTGAGTACAGGACCAGAATGGAATCTTGCCACTGACCATTGACTGGTGGCTGTGTGAATGACGGCTCCATATCCCATGAAAGTGAACTTGGAAATTCAGTAAGCTTCAAGGAATGGCTACCAGGAGGGCCAATGTTGTCCTTTCCAATGGGAATGAAATATATCTGGCCAAACGCTGATCTGTGTTTCCCTTTGCTACAGAAATATGACCAAGTGTCCATTGAAACCTCCAGCCCAGCCTCAGCTGCCATGTTTCATTCACGAATCCCTCCCAATGTCCATGTATTTCTGAGACCAAATTGCAATGCATCCTGTGGCCCAACCGAATGCACAGGCTCAAGGGCTTGGCCACACTCCCAGGATAACAAGAGGCTATGGCTCTGAGATACATTACCTGAATGGCCACAAGACTCAAGCTACTATGGACAGAGAAGCAATGTTTGGAAGTGGATACACAGGTCCTGAGTTCTTGGGTAGAGATGAAAATTTAATAATGTGGGAAAAGAAGGGACTAGCAAGGACACTTTCCAAGCGAGCTAGCCATATCAGGAATAAGAAACAGCTGTGGGTTTGGACAAATAGATCCTCCAGTGGCTACACAGGGTAGCCCTGTCACCAAGGGGCCTGAATTCTTCCTGCTGAAAGAAAGAGAAAGCTTTTGGCCTTGGCTCCTTTTCCTGTCCTTCCCATCCCTGAATACATGAAGTAGTGGCTCAGAGAGGGCAAGGGTGCTTTCGGGGGTTACTCTCAAGTGTTTTGAAAGGGGACTCGGGGCAATATACCAGGCAAGGGCTATTTCTGAGCAAGTCATGCCATGAAGCGTTCTGTGGAAGGGTGAACTATCTTTTCTTCATAGTGAAGTCATGATCGTAAGCCTGGGGAGGGAGATAAGCTGTGTGTTTATTTGCAGGCAGACACCAGGCAACCAAGATCTAATCAGGGGTGTGTGTGTGTGTGTGTGTTCATGTGTGTGTGTATTTTTGCATTTGTGTGTACGCATTGTTGATCATTATGAGTAGTGTTTGGTGTTGGTGGTGGTGATACTCTGTGTGTGTGACTGTGTGTGTGTACTTGGTGTTGTTTGAGTCAGAGATAAGTTTGACAGGTGTTCTGGCTTCTGAAGTATATATATGGTATATAGGTGTGTTGAATAGGTGAGCGTATCTGTGTTCTAGATGTGTGTTGTGCATATGTGTGTGTGTTGTATGTGTGTAGTTAATGAGTGGTGGTGTGTGGTGTGGTTTTTGTGTTGTACGTGGGCTTGGTGTGTGATGGAGAGGTGTTTGGTGTGGTTTATATTGGATATTTCTGTAGTGTATATGGGTAGTGTGGTATGTTCTGTGTTTGTATAATATACATGAAGGGTGTTTGTGGGCTATGTATTGTGCATGTGTTATTTGTTTTCCTGGTTACTGGTGTCTGTGCGGTTTAGTTTGAGAGGACTTTTTGTGATGAGTTTGGTGTATCTATGGTATGTGCATGGTGTTTGTGTATGTGCTGAGTATGTGATGCCTTTTTATGTAATCTCTGTGTGGTATGCTTGTGGGAGATCCATCGTGGGCTTGGTGTATTGTGGTGTGCATATGGTGTTTGTGTTGTGTATGACTGGCACGCTTTTAAGGGTGATAAGTGTTGTAAGTTTGTGGTATATACATGGCTGCTTCTGTTATGTGAACAGTAATGTGCTGTTATGTGACCTGTTAAGTGCTGTTATGCGACCTGGGTGTGACCTACCCACGCTCTCTAATGTGGCCTACCCACAAACAATTTTTTAAAGATTTTATTTATTTATTTATTTGACAGAGATCACAAGTAGGCAGAGAGGCAGGCAGAGAGAGAGGAGGAAGCAGGCTCCCCGCTGAGCAGAGAGCCTGATGCAGAGCTCCATCCAAGGACCCCAAGACAATGACCTGAGCTGAATGAAGACAGAGGCTTAACCCTCTGAGCCACCCAGGTGCCCCCCACAAACAATTTTTACTAAGCCTCTTCAGACACATGACGTTTCTGCATTTCCATTTTTCCAATTTCAAGACCCAATTTGGAAGTTCCCTTTGATGCAACATAATCACAGTCCTGAAAATTCTGTGGGAGTCTTCTCTTTCAAATGAGGACATTGCTCTGAGACACAGATTCAGGATGGTCCATTGCGATCATCTCTTTTGATATAAGGAGAAAAGGGCAGGAGCACCTGGTTGGCTCTGGTGGTTAAGTATCTGACTCTTGGTTGCAACAGAGGTCATGATCTCATGGGCTGTGGGGTGGAGCACAGTGTCCTGCTGTGTGCTCCTCAGGGAGTCTACCTGAAGATTCTCTCACTCTGCCCCTCCCGCAAGTCATAGGAAGTCCCCATCCCTCTCTCTCAAACAAATGTTAATTTTCAGAATGGAACTACAAGCCCTATCTCCCAAGGAGTTGGCTCTCTCGGGAATAAGGAATTCCTCTGGGCTCAGGCAAAGGGAAAACTCCCGTGGCTACACCAGAGAGTTGGTAGCAAAAAGCTTCCATTCTTCTTTTATAAATAGAGGGATAAATCTGCCCCCCTTTATATTTCTTGCAGTGCTGGCTTGGTGGTCCCTTATTGTTTCAGTTCTGAAGTCCTGGAAGCTCTTTCCCTCTCCATCTGTTCTGAATCATAGTCTTGCTGGGTAAGGTATTCTTGGTTCATGTTCTTTTCTTTTAGTACCTTGAATAGGTCCTACCTGTCCTTTCTGGCGTGCCAGGTCTCTCTGGAGATTTCTGATGCTATTCTTATGTTCCTCCCTTGGGATGTAAGAAATCTCTTCCCTCTAGCTTCTCTCAAGATATGTTCCTTGGCTCTAAGATTTACAGTATTTCCTACTACATGACCAGGTGTTGATCTATGTTTACTGATTTCATAGGGATTCTCTCTGCCTTTTTGACACAAATCCTTGTTTCCTTCCCCACATTAGGGAAGTTCTCAGCTATGATTTGCTCCTACATACCTTCTAGTCCTTTCCCTTTCATCACCTCTGGGATTCAAATAATTGTGACTTTGAAAGGTTTCTTCGTGTCTTTGATTTTCTAAGCCTATTTGCATGGGCTACTAGCTACCTATCCCTATGTTCTTCAGCTTCTTTAGTTTCTATCTGATTACTTCTAGATCACTAAATCATTCTTTTGCCTCATTAACACCGCTGGTAGTGTATCCAGTGGACCCTGCTTTTCATTCATGGCATTATTAAGTTTGGCTTGATTAGACCTCATTTCAGCCCTTATAAATTCTATATTGTCACTAATGTTTTTTTTTTTTCAAGCCTAGGTATTGACTTCATGATTGCTATCCCAAATTATATGTCTGTCATCCTCCTTTTATCCATATCCATTAGTTCTGTGCCTGAAGACATTGCTTCTGATTTTTTTTTCTTTTTGGAGTTTCTCCTTCTAGTCATTCTTTAGAGGGATTTCGAAGTGAATGGACAAAGTCCAGGATACCAAGCATGACCCAACATAGATAAATCCTAGCCAAATCCCAAGTGGACAGATACCACCAGCAAATGACAAAGCAAAAAAAGGAAACACAAAGATAAAACTTTAAACATTAAAACATTTTTTGTTTTAAAAATAAATAAATAAATTTTTAAAAATTTAAAAGTGGTGGTTTGAAGGGTTCTACAATCTCTCACGTGGAGAAAGCATAGTGTTTCAGTTGTTCCTGGTTATATTTTGGTTTGTGTCTTAGAGGACTGTGTCCCAAATTTATTAGGAAAGAAAACTTCATATATAAAATGGTAAGACTGAGTAGAGTGAAGCATGGGCTAAAATAAAGCCTATATCTGTAGTAAGTATTGGTAAGTAAAAGTGTAACTTCAAAATGTAACTAAGAGAAATGAATTGGTGTAGTACACCTCTAGTTGAATGGAGTAGAAGGTATGCAGAAAAATACAGAGGGGGAAACAGTGTGAGAAGAGGAAAAGAAGAACGAAAGAAAAGGAGAAATATACCTGAAAAATAATCAAGTGAAGCCACACCTGGACCTCAACATTTAACTTTCTCCTGGTGTTGGGATTTCACACTCTTATAGGATCCCAGAAATTGTCATCCATCCGGTCTTCCAGCCTGTCTTCTAGGGAAGTGGCTTTCTTCACTTTTCTCGGGTAACCGTTCTTGAGCAAATTTGCCCCACCCCTGGGGGGCAGGCTCAATCAAAATGGACTTCGTGGCCTTTTTATTCCTTGGGGACCTTCTGTACTTCTTCATGCCATCAGAGCAAAAATGCCTGTGGCTAAACCTCTGGCCCAGAGCAGAAAATTTGCAGTCTGTCCTCCTTAATAAATTCTGCAGGACAGTTTACAGTTCTCTCTGTCCTGCTGAAAACCACAGCCTCTTGCAGTGAACCCTAACATATACTCACTCAGAAGCATTTTCTGTGACCCAGGAGTATCTCTAGCCTTTGTGATCCTAAAACCACAAATGGCTATGGGATTGCAATAATACCCGAGATTCTGGAATCAGTTTTGAGTTTTTCCTTTAATATCAGGAACATGACAGCGATGCCACTGGAAAGCCCTTTCTCAGTCACTACTGCTCTGATAGTTTTTGCCCAGTTGCAGGGTCAGATTCCAGATTTGTTTTTCAGACTGTACTAGGAAAGAGTAGATATCGACCCACCCATTTCAAGGTTTCTGGCTACCTGTACTAAGAGTACCATCCTGGGCTCCCTGACCGTGACCTGCTTCCTATCTCCAATGCTCAGGTCCTGGACCATTTCAGGAATCTCCTTTTGCTTAAAGGTCTCTCGTAACCTTGTCCATAATGCCTTACCTAGAATTCTGCCTTTCATTTCCAAAGTCCCCTTCAGGGAGGCATGTCTATTACTAGAGCAGATTTCCAAAGGTTCTGATTTTGTGCCCTGGTGTTACATCACTTTCCAGGCAACAGCTTATGGTGGCTCCCTGCCCCTTCTGTTTGTCTTCTGATACCTCTCCTCAAAGTCACCACACTACACATCTTGCCTTGCTAGAAGCAGTCGCTTTTCTGTTTGTTGAGATCCAGATATATATTCTTATATCTCGTGCTCATTTTGTGGGTGTTCAAAGTGTTTGAAATGTATCCAGCTAAATTTAGGGGACCAGTTGAAATGGCACCCCCTAATCTTCTGCCATCCTGCCTCAGTCATCCTGCATTTATTTAAATTCAATTAGCCAACAAATACTACATCCTTACTTTTGATATAATGGTGAATGTTTCATTAGTTGCTTTTAACACCCAGTACAGCATAGACATTTTAACAAATTTTTTCTTCCATTCCATGAGCAAGGAATGTTCTTCCATCTCTTTGTGTCTTCCCCAATTTCTTTCATGTGTGTTCGGTAGTTTCTAGAGTACAGATCCTTTAACTCTTTGGTTAGGTTTATTCCCAGGTATCTTAGGATTTTTAGTGTAGGTAGGATTGACTCCTTTATTTCCCTTTCCTCAGTCACATCGTTTGTTCATAGAAATGCAACTGATTTCTGTCCAGCAATTTTACATCCTACCACATTGCTACATTGCTGTGTAGGAGAGGACGTGGAGAAAGGGGAACCTTCTTACACCATTGGTAAGAATGCAAGTTGGTGCAGCCACATTGGAAAACAGTGTGGAGATTCCTTAAGAAATTCAAAATAGAGCTTCCCTATGACACTAATAGAGCTTCCCTATTGCACTAATGGGTATTTACCCCAGTGATACATGTGTAGTGAAAAGAAATCTTTACCCCAATGTTCATAGCAGCAATGGCCACTGTTTCCTAACTGTGGAAAGAACCAAGATGCCCTTCAACAGACGAGTGGTAAAGAAGATATGGTCCATATATAGTATGGAATATTATGCCTCCATCAGGAAAGATGAATACCCAACATTTGTATCAACATGGGCGGGACAAGAAGAGGTTTTCCTGAGTGAAGTAAGTCGAACAGAGAGAGTCACTTATCTTGTACTTTCACTTATTTGTGGAGAATGAGGAATAGCATGGAGGACATGAGGAGATGGAGAGGAGAAGGGAGTTGGGGAAAATTGGAAGGGGAGACAAACCATGAGAGACTGTGGACTCTGAGAAACAAACTGGAGGTTTTAGAGGGGAGTGGGTTGGAAGGCTGGGTGAGCCTGGTGGTGGGTATTATGGAGGGCACATATTGCATGGAGCACTCGGTTGGTGCATAAACAATGAATTCTGGGACACTGAGAAGAAATTTATTAAAAGGGCATAAAAAATAAAGAGTCATATTGATAAGAATATATTAATTGTAGGGGATCTTAACACACCACTTTCAGGAATAGACAGATCATCTCAGGGGGAAAACAATGAAATAAGAGCTTTTAATGGCATATTGTACCAGATGTACTTCATAGATAAATACAGAATATTCCACCCTAAAACAACAGAATACTCATTCTTCTCGAGTGTATGTGGAATTTTCTCCAGAGTAGAACCACATTATGGGTCACAAATCAGTGTTCAACCAATACCAAAGATTGAGATTATTCCGTGCATGTTCTCAGACCAGGGTGCTTTGAAACTGGAACTCAACCACAAGAAAAAGTTTGGAAGAAATTTAAACACTTGGAAGCTAAAGCCCATCCTGCTCAAGAATGTTTGGGTCAACCAGGAAATAAAGAAGAACTTAAACAATTCATGGAGACCAATGAAAATGAGGACCCATTGGTCCAAAGCCTATGGGATATGGCAAAGGTGGTCCTAAGGGGGAAAGTCTCACTCAAAAAAATATCCTGAATACAAATTCTCTTTACACCTTAGAGAACTGGAGAATCAACAACAAATTAAGCCAACCCCATGCATTAGAATGGAAATAATTAAGATTAGAACAGTGATCTATGAGGTAGAAACTAGAGATAAGGTAGAACACATCAATGAAACCAGAAGCTGATTCTTTAAAAGAATTAATTAGATTGATAAGCCACTGGCCAAACTGATCCAAAAGAAAAGAGAGGGGACCCAAATTCAGAAAATTATGAATGAAACGGGAGGGATATGACTCACACCCAGGAAATGGAAACAATCATCCGAAATTATTATCAACAACTATATAACAATAAGTTAAGCAATGTAAAAGAAATGGATGCATTCCTGGAAACCTATACACTTCTACGACTGAATCGGGAAGAAATTGACAATCTGAAGAGACCAATATCTAGTAACAAGATTGAAGCAATGATGACAAAAACTTCCCAAAAAGCAAGAGTCTAGGAACTGACAGATTCCATAGATTCTTACTAAACATTCAAAGAATTGATGCCTACTCTTCTGAAGCTGTTTCAAAAAATAGAAACAGAAGTAAAACTTCCAGATTATTTCTATGACGCCAGAATTACTCTTTTCCCCAAATCAGGCAAAGACCCCATCAAAAAGGAGAATCTGAGACCAATATCCCTGATGAATATGGACACCACAATTCTCAACAAGATCCCAGCTAATATAAGCCAGCAGTACATTAAAAAAAATATCCTCCATGACCAGATGGGATTTATCTCTGGGAGGTAAGAGTGTTTCAAAATTAGCAAATCAATCAGTGTAACAGAACAAATTACAAGGAGAAGAGAGAAGAACCACACGGTCCTCTCAATTGATGCAGAAAATATATTTGACAAAATACAGCATCCTTTCCTGATTAAAACTCATCAGATTATAGGGATACAGGGCACATTCCTCAACCTCATAAAATGCATCTATGAAAAACCCACAGCAAATATCACTCTCAATGGGGGAAAGTTGAAAGTGTTTCCACTGAGATGAGGAAAATGAAAAGGATGCCCACTCTCACCACTCTTGTTCAACATAGTACTAGATGTCCTAGCGACAGCAGTCAGACAACAACAACAACAACAACAAAAATAGAACATATTCAACCTGACAAAGAAGAAGTCCAAATCTCTCTCTTCACAGCTGACATGATACTTTATATGGAAAACCCAAAACACTCCACTCCCAAACTATTAGAACTCATACAGCAATTCAGAAATGTTGCAGGACACAAAATCAGTGCACAGAAATCAGTTGCTTTCTTATGCACTAACAATGAAAGTGTAGAAAGGAAAATTAGAGAATCGATTTCATTTTCAATAGCACCAAAAATTATAAGATACCTTGGAATAAATCTATCCAAAGAGCTAAAGCATCTATACTCTAGGAACTACAGAACACTCATGAGGGAAAATTGAAGAAGACACAAAAAGATGGAAAAACATTCCATGTTCGTGGATCAGAAATTCTTAAAATGTCTATACTGCCCAGAGCAATCTATACTTTCAATGCCATCCTGATCAAAATTGCATTGATATTTTTCAAATTGCTAGAACAAAGAATCCTAAAATTTGTACAGAACCAGAAGAAATCCCGAATTGCTAAGGAAATACTGAAAAAGAAAAACAAAGCTGGGGGCATCATGTTGCCTGATTTCAAGCTTTACTACAAAGCTGTGGTCACCAAGACAGCATGACACTCGCAGAAAAACAGACACATACACCAATGGAATAGAGGGGAGATCTCAGATATGGACCCTCAACTTATGGTCAAACAATCTTCAACAAAGCAGGAAAAAATATCCAGTGTAAAAATAACAGTCTCTTCATTAAATGGAGCTGGAAAAATTGGACAGCTATGTATTGAAGAATGAAACTCAACCATTCTCTTATACCACATACAAAGATAAACGCAAAATGGATGAACGATCACTACATGAGACAGGAATCCATCAAAATCCTAGAGGACATCACAGGTTTTTAACCTCTTCAACAACAGCCACGGCATCTTTTTCAAGACACATCTCCAAAGGCAAAGGAAACAAAAGTGAAAATGAACTTTTGGGACTTCATCAAGATAAAAATCTTCTTCCCAGCAAAGAAAACAATCAACAAAAGAAAGAGGCAGCCCACAGAATGGGAGAAGATACTTGCAAATGATATTAAAAAGGGTTGATATCCAAGATCTACAAGGAACTTCTCAAAGTCAACACCCAAAAGCAGATGATCCTGACAGAAAACGGGCAGAAGACATGAACAGACACTTCTCCAAAGAAGACATACAAATGGCTAACAGACTCATGAAAACACGTTCATTATCATTAGCTATCAGGGAAATTAAAATCAAAACCACATTGGTAGGTATAAAGGAGCGAATGTCTTGCATGGAGCACTGGGTGTGATGCATAAACAATGAATCTTGGAACACTGAAGAAATAAAATAAAGTTCAAATTTAAAAAAAAAATCTAACTTTAACACTGGTTAGATTGACAAGACAGGAAACAACCCTGTCTTGGAGAGGATGTGGAGGGAGGGGAACCCTCTTATACTGTTGGTGGGAATGTAAGTTGGTGCAGCCACTTTGGAAAACAGTAGTAAAAAAAATAAAAATATAACTTTTGGCCCAGCAATTACACTACTGGGTATTTACCCCAATGATACGGATGTAGTGAAAAGAAAGGCCATCTATACCCCAATGTTCATAGCAGCAATGGCCACAATATCCAAAATATAGAAAGAACCAAAATGCCCTTAAACAGTCGCATGGATAAAGAAGGTGTGGTCCATATATATAATGGAATAATATTCAGCCATCAAAAAGAATGAATACCCAACTTTTGTATCAACATGGATGGTACTGGAGGAAATGATGCTGAGTGAAATAAGTCAAGCAGAGAGAGTCAATTATCATATGGTTTCACTTAATTGTGGAGCATAAGGAATACCATGGAGGACATTAAGAGAAGGAAAGGAAAAGTGAGTTGGGGGAAATCAGAGGGGGAGATGAGCCAGGGAATCAGTGGATGCTGAGAATCAAGCTGAAGGTTTTAAAGGGAAGGGGTGTAGAGGGATGGGTGAGTCTGGTGGTGGGGATTTCAGAGGGCATGTATTGCATGGAGCACTGGGTGCCATACATAAAAAATAAATCTTGGAATACTGCATCAAAAACTAAGGATGTATTTATGGTAGCTAACAATGCCATAAAAAAAGACATTTAATATATAGCTACCCTATGACCCAGGACTACACTACTGACTATCTCGAGGATACAGATATAGTGAAAAGAAGGTGCACGTGCACCCCTGTGTTCATAGCAGCAATGTCCACAATAGCCAAATTATGGAAGGAGGTGATATGTCCTTCAACAGATGAGTGGATAAAGAAGATGTGGTTCATATATACAGTGGAATATTACTCAGCCATTAGAAAAGGTGAATCCCTACCATTTACATCGACATGGATGGAACTGGAGGATATTATACTAAGTGAAATTAGTCAATCAGAGAAACACAATTATCATATGGTTTCACTCCTATGTGGAACATAAAGAATAGTTCAGAGGACCATAGGAGAAGGGAGAGAAAACTGAATGTGGAGAAATCATTGAGGAATATGAACCATATGAGAGTCTTGACTCCAGGAAAAAAAACTGAGGGTTGCAGAAAGGGAGAGGGGTGGGAAGATGCAGTAACTGGTCAATGGGAATTGAAGAAAGCACGAGATATGAAGAGCACTGTGTTTAATATTAAACTAGTGAATTGTTGAGCATTATATCAAAAGCTAATGTAGTACTATACCTTGGTTAATTGAACTTAAATAAAAAGAGAAAAGAAGGAATAGAAGATAACAACAACAAAGTGTGATTAGGGTGTAGCGTAATGGGGCCAGCTGCAGGGGTGGTTCTTATTACCTCTAGATCCTAAGGAGAAGAGGAGAGAACTGTTATAGGAAATTTGGAAAGAGTTCTCTAGAGTTTTCTAGAGTAACTCTCCTTGAGATGAGTGCTGCCTCTACTGAGGAATGCTCGGCTTGAGTGAAGGAGCCATGCGACTTGCACTCTGATCTAAATCTCCTTCGTTGCTGTGTTGCTGGTAAGCAGAGGTTGTGGGAACCTGCAATCCTTCATCAGAAAAACACAAGTAGAGAGGATGGTAAGTGAGGAGGAGCCAATATAAAACATCTAGCCCAAGTGTAAACCCACAGAAAAGCCAGTGGGACACCTCGCCCTGAGTGTGAAGCACATTATACAAAGAGAAGAGGGAAACACTGAAGGGAAATTTTTAAAAAGTGTGGATTTGGTTGATGAGCAGTTAATATGCAACATTTGTCAATATTTTGTTGGTTTGTCCGATTGAGTAAAAAAAAAATATATGTGTGTATATATATAATATATATGTAATTATATATATAATATTATACATATATTGATTAAAATATATATGTACACATATATACACATATATAAATAATATATATTTATATAATTATATATTTATAATATAATATAATAAAATATATATAGACATATTTATATAACATATATATGATATATATACCTATATATGTCATATATATACATATATTTTTATATTATATATTGTTTATATATATGTATTATAAATTTTATATTTTATATTATATTATTATATTATATATTATTATATATTTTTTAAAATATATATGTAATAAGGGGAGGTGGAAAGATGGCGGAGAAGTAGCAGGCTGAGATGACATCAGGTAGCAGGAGATCAGCTAGATAGCCTATCAAACCATTCTGAGCACCTATGAATCCAACAGGAGATCGAAGAGGAAGAGCAACAATTCTAGAAACAGAAAATCGACCACTTTCTAAAAGGTAGGAACAGCGGAGAAGTGAATCCAACGCGATGGGAAGATAGACCCTGGGGGGAGGGGCCGGCTCCCAGCAAGCGGCGGAACAGTGGAGCACAAAATCAGGACTTTTAAAAGTCTGCTCCATGGAGGGATATGGCTCCAGAGGCTAAACTGGGTTGAAAACCTCGCGGGGACAGCGTGGACTCAGATCCCGTGGGTCACAGAAGGATCGGGGGTGTCTGAGTGTCACAGAGCTCACAGGTATTAGAACGCGGAACCTGGCTGCAGAGACAGAGCGGAGGAGTGAGCTCTCAACTCGGAGTTACTGTGAATCATAATCTGTGACACGGGCTGGTGCTCTGTGCATGGGGTCCCCCAAGATCTGGGGAGACTCTGACCTGGGAGAGCCCGGAGATCTACGGGGTTCAGAGACTCCAGGTGGGACACTGTGCCAGAGACAGAGATGCTTGGTCACAGGCTGGGTGACCTCGGAGCGCAGCCGGAGGCCAGTGAAATGGGCCTGATTGCGCGCATTTTTCTCCAAGTGCGGCTGGAGGCTGGGGACAGGGGAGTGATTACGTGCTTTTTGCTGAAGGCACACTGAACACTGTGGCCCTGAGCTCTCGTCTCCTCCAAGCTGGAGATTGAGAGGCCACCATTTTCATTCCCGTCCTCCAGAACTCTACGGAAAGCATTCAGGGAACAAAAACCCCAGAAAGCGAAACTGAGAGGATTACTTAGCCCGGCCCCTGGTAAGGGCGGTGCAATTCTGCCTGGGGCAGAGACAATTGAAAATTACTACAATAGGCCCCTCCCCCAGAAGATCAACAAGAAACCCAGCCAAGACCTAGTTCACTTAACAAGGAGAACAGCGGAGTTCCAGAGGAGGAGAAAACAAAGCATGGAATTCTTGGCTTTCTCTCCATGAATCTTTAGTCTTGCAAAGTTAATTCATTTTTTTATTTTTTTTCTCTTCTGCTATTTTTTTAACATTTACCCTTTTCTCTTTTAACGTTTTTAAACTAGTTTATCTTAATAACTTTCTTAAAAAAATCTTTTTTGAACCTTTATTATTATAGTCATATTTTATCCATCATTGTATCTAACTTTATTCTTTGTATACACATAGGGTTTTTTTTCTTCTTAATAATTTGGGGTACAACTTCTTCTAATAGATCAAAATACTCCCCAAATCTACTACTGGGATTGATATAGTCTCCAGCCCAAGAAAGTTCTCTCCACTTTTTTTTTATTCTCCATACCAACTTACCATATCAACTCCTTTGTTGGAAAAAAAAAAGTTTTTTTCTTTAATCTTTATAGTCATATTCCTTCCCTTCATTGTGTTTACCCTTATATATGTTTTGCATTCTTTAAAATTTTGGGAGGTAGTTTTCTCTAAGAGACCAAAATACTCCCAAAATTAAGTGAGTAACCCTGTTCTAGTCACCAGTCTAACACACATATATATTTTTATTTTTATATATTTTTTCTTTATTTCTGTTAGCCTTTTAAAATTTTTTTTCTTTTCTGAACTACTTTTTACCCCCTTTCTCAGCCCCCCCCCCATGATTTGGGGTCTCTTCCGATTTGTTTAACGCACATCTTCCTGGGGTCTTTGCCACCCTGTTAGTATTATATTTGCTCCTTCATATATTCTTATCTGAACAAAATGACAAGGCGGGGAAACTCAGGACAAAAAAAAGAACAGGAGGCAGTACCGAAAGCTAGGGACCTAATCAATACAGACATTGGTAATATGTCAGATCTGGAATTCAGGACGATGATTCTCAAGGTTCTAGCCAGGCTCGAAAAAGGCATGGAAGATATTAGAGAAACCCTGTCCGAATAAATAAAATCCCTTTCTGGAGAAATAAAAAAACTAAAATCTAATCACGTTGAAATAAAAAAAGCAATTAATGAGGTGCAATAAAAAATGGAGGTTCTTACTGCTAGGATAAATGAGGCAGAAGAAAGAATTAGTGATATAGAACACCAAATGACAGAGAATAAAGAAGCTGAGCAAAAGAGAGACAAACAACTACTGGACCCCGAGGGGAGAATTGGAGAGATAAGTGATAGCATAAGACAAAACAACATTAGAATAATTGGGATTCCAGAAGAAGAAGAAAGAGAAAGAGGAGCAGAAGGTATACTGGAGAGAATTATTGTAGAGAATTTCCCGAATATAGCAAAGGGAACAAGCATCAAAATCCAGGAGGTGCAGAGGACACCCCTCAAAATCAATAGGAATCAGTCCACACCCTGTCATCTAATAGTAACATTTACAAGTCTTAGCGACAAAGAGAAAATCCTGAAAGCAGCACGGGACAAGAAGTCTGTAACATACAATGGTAAAAATATTAGATTGGCAGCAGACTTATCCACAGAGACCTGGCAGGCCAGAAAGAACTGACATGATATATTCAGAGCACTAAACAAGAAAAACATGCAGCCAAGAATACTTTATCCAGCTAGGTTATCATTGAAAATGGAGAGATAAAAGCTTCCAGGACAAACAAAAACTGAAAGAATTTGTAAACACCAAACCAGTTCTACAGGAAATATTGAAAGGGGTCCTCTAAGACAAGAGAGATCCTAAAAGTATTATCAGAAAGGAACAGAGACAATATACAGTAACAATCACCTTACAGGCAATAAATTGGCACTAAATCCATATATCTCAATAGTTACCCTGAACATTAATGTGCTAAATGCCCCAATCAAAAGACACAGGTTTTCAGAATGGATAAAAAAAAACAAAGCCCATCAATACGCTGCCTACAAGAAACTCATTTTAGATCCGAAGACATGTCCGGATTCAAAGAGAGGGGGTAAACAATTTACCATGCTAATGGACATCAGAGGAAAGCTGGGGTGGCAATCCTTATATCAGATCAATTAGATTTTAAGTGAAAGACTAAAATAAGGAATGAGGAAGGACACTATATCATACTGAAAGGGTCTGTCCAACAAGAAGATCTAACAATTTTAAATATCTATGCCCCTAACATGGGAGCAGCCAACTATATAAACCAATTAATAACAAAATCAAAGAAACACATCGACAAGAATACAGTAATAGTTGGAGACTTTAACACACCCCTCACTGAAATGGACAGATCATCCAAGCAAAAGATCAACAAGGAAATAAAGGTCTTAAATGACACACTGGATGAGATGGACATCACAGATATATTCAGAACATTCCATCCCAAAGCAACAGAATACACATTCTTCTCTAGTGCCCATGGAACATTCTCCAGAATAAATCACATTCAGGGTCATAAATCAGGTCTCAGCAGGTATCAAAAGATTGGGATCATTCCCTGCATATTTTCAGACCACAATGCCCTGAAGCTAGAACTCAATCACACGAGGAAATTTGGAAAGAGCACAAATACATGGAGACTCAACAGCATCCTTCTAAAGAATGAATGGGTCAACCAGGAAATTAAAGAAGAATTGAAAAAAAAATTATGGAAACAAATGATAATAAAAACACAACCATCCAAAATCTGTGGGGCACCGCAAAGGCAGACTTAAGAGGAAAATATACAGTGATACAAGCCTTTCTCAAGAAACAGGAAAGGTCTCAAATACACAACCTAATCCTACAACTAATGGAGCTCGAGAAAGAAAACAAAGAAAGCCTAAACTCAGCAGGAGAAGAGAAATAATAAAGATCAAAGCAGAAATCAATTAAATAGAAACCAAAAAAAAACCCAATAGAACAAATCAATGAAACTAGGAGCTGGTTATTTGAAAGAATTAATAAGCTTGATAAACCCCTGGCCAGACTTATCAAAAAGAAAAGAGAAAGGATCCAAATAAATAAAATCATGAATGAAAGAGAAGAGATCACAACCAACACCAAAGAAATCCAAACAATCATAAGAGCATATTATGAGCAACTCTATGCCAACAAATCTGACAATCTGGAAGAAATGGATGCTTTCCTAGAGACATATAAACTGCCAAAACTGAACCAGGAAGAAATAGAAAACCTGAATAGGCCCATAACCAGTAAGGAGATTGAAACAGTCATCAAAAATCTCCAAACAAACAAAAGCCCAGGGCCAGATGGCTTCCCTGGGGAATTCTACCAAACATTTAAAGAAGAATTAATTCCTATTCTCCTGAAAGTGTTCCAAAAAATAGAAATGGAAGGAAAGGTTCCAAACTCATTTTATGAGGCCAGCATCACCTTGATACCCAAACCAGACAAGGATCTCATCAAAAAAGAGAATTACAGACCAATATCATTGATGAACAGGGATGCGAAAATTCTCACCAAAATACTAGCCAATAGGATCCAACAGTACATTAAAAGGATTATTCACCACGACCAAGTGGGATTTATTCCAGGGCAGCACGGTTGGTTCAACATCTGCAAATCAATCAATGTGATACAATACATTAACAAAAGAAAGAACAAGAACCATATGATACTCTCAATAGATGCTGAAAAATCATTTGACAAAGTACAGCACCCTTCTTAATCAAAACTCTTCAACGTGTAGGGATAGAGGTAACATACCTCAATATTGGCAAAGCCATCTATGAAAAACCCACCACAAGTATCATTCTGAATGGAGAAAAACTGAGAGCTTTTCCGCTAAGGTCAGGAACACGGCAGGGATGTCTGTTATCACCACTGCTATTCAACATATTACTAGAAGTCCTAGCCTCAGCAATCAGAAAACAAAAAGAAATTAAAGGCATCCAAATCGGCAAAGAAGTCAAACTATCACTCTTTGCAGATGATATGATACTCTATGTGGAAAACCCAAAAGGCTCCACTCCAAAACAGCTAGAGCTAGTACAGGAATTCAGTAAAGTGTCAGGATACAAAAATGCACAGAAATCAGTTGCATTTCTTTACACCAACAACAAGACAGAAGAAATAGAAATTAAGGAGTCAATCCCATTTACAATTACACCCAAAACCATAAGATACCTAGGAATAAACCTCACCAAAGAGGCAAAGAATCTATACTCAAAAGACTATAAAGTACTCATGAAAGAAATTGAGGAAGACACAAAGAAATGGAAAAATGTTCCATGCTCATGGTTTGGAAGAATAAATATTGTGAAAATGTCTATGCTACCTAAAGCTATCTACACATTTAATGCAATGCCTATCAAAATCCCATCCAACTTTTTCAAAGAAATCGAACAAATAATCCTAAAATTTATATGGAACCAGAAAAGACCTCGAATAGCCAAAGGAATATTGAAAAAGAAAGCCAAAGTTAGTGGCATCACAATTCCGGACTTCAGGCTCTACTACAAAGCTGTCATCACCAAGACAGTATGGTACTGGCACAAAAACAGACACATAGATCAATGGAACAAAATAGACAGCCCAGAAATAGACCCTCAACTCTATGGTCAACTAATTTTGACAAAGCAGGAAAGAATACCCAATGGAAAAAAGACAGCCTCTTCAACAAATGGTGTTGGGAAAATTGGACAGCCACATCCAGAAAAATGAAATTGAACCATTTCCTTACACCGCACACGAAAATAGACTCAAAATGGAGGAAGGACCTCAACATGAGAAAGGAATCCATCAAAATCCTTGAGGAAAACACAGGCAGCAACCTCTTCGACCTCAGGCGCAGCAACTTCTTCCTAGGAACAACGCCAAAGGCAAGGGAAGCAAGGGAAAAAATGAACTATTGGGACTTCATCAAGATCAAAAGCTTTTGCACAGCAAAGGAAACAGTCAACAAAACCAAAAGACAACTGACAGCGTGGGAAAAGATATTTGCAAACGACATATCAGATAAAGGGCTAGTATCCAAAATCTACAAAGAGCTTAGCAAACTCAACACCCAAAGAACAAACAATCCAATCAAGAAATGGGCAGAGGACATGAACAGACATTTCTGCAAAGAAGACATCCAGATGGCCAACAGACACATGAGAAAGTGCTCCACATCACTGGGCATCAGGGAAATACAAGTCAAAACCACAATGCGATACCACCTCACACCAGTCAGAATGGCTAAAATGAACAAGTCAGGA
>RCUC01129979.1:0-98705 GCA_003697995.1 Taxidea taxus jeffersonii | reverse complement strand
CTCCTGGATTTTGATGCTTGTTCCCCTTGCTATATTAGGGAAATTCTCTACAATAATCCTCTCCAGTATATCTTCTGCTCCTATTTCTCTTTCTTCTTCTTCTGGAATCCCAATTATTCTAATGTTGTTTCGTCTTATGGTATCACTTATCTCTCGAATTCTCCCCTCGTGGTCCAGTAGTTGTTTGTCTCTCTATTGCTCAGCTTCTTTATTCTCTGTCATTTGGTCTTCTATATCACTAATTCTGTCTTCTGCCTCATTTATCCTAGCAGTAAGAGCCTCCATTTTTGATTGCACCTCATCAATAGCTTTTTTGATTTCAACTTGATTAGATTTTAGTTCTTTTATTTCTCCAGAAAGGGCTTTTATTTCTCCTGACAGGGTTTCTCTAATATCTTCCATGCCTTTTTCGAGCCCGGCTAGAACCTTGAGAATCGTCCTGAATTCCAGATCTGACATATTACCAATGTCTGTATTGATTAGGTCCCTAGTCTTCGGTCCTGCCTCCTGTTCTTTTTTTTGTGGTGAGTTTTTCCGCCTTGTCATTTTGTCCAGATAAGAATCCGCTGTTCTCCTTGTTAAGTGAACTTGGTCTTGGCTGGATTTCTTGTTGATCTTCTGGGGGAGGGGCCTGTTGTAGTGATTCTCAAGTGTCTCTGCCCCAGGCAGAATTTCACCGCCCTTACCAGGGGCCGGGCTAAGTAATCCTCTCAGGTTCCTTTTTGGGAGCTTTTGTTCCCTGAACGCTTTCCGTAGAGTTCCGGAGGACGGGAATGAAAATGGCGGCCTCCCAATCTCCGGCTCGGAGGAGCCGAGAGCTAGGGGCCCCAGTCTTCAGTGTGCCTTCAGAGAAAAGTGCTTAATCACTTCCGTCTCCCCAGCCTCCGGCCACGCTTGGAGAAAATCGTGCGTAATCAGTCCCGTCTCACTGGCTTCTGGCTGTGCTCTGAGCTCACCCAGCCTGTGACCAAGTGTCTCTCTCTCTGGCAGAGTCCCACCTGGAGTCTCCGAACCCTGCAGATCCCTGGGCTCTCCCAGGTCGGAGTCTCCCCGGATCTTATGGGGAGCCCTCGCACAGAGCACCGGCCCGTGTCACAGACCACGGCTCTAGGAAACTTTGTCCGCATCCGGCTTCCCCGCTCTAATATCTGTGAGCTCTGCGACACTCAGACACCCCCTATCTTTCTGTGACCCCGTGGGACCTGAGTCCACGTTGTCCCCGTGAGGTCTTCACCCCAGTTTAGCTTCTGGAGTGATGTCCCTCCGTGGAGCCGACTTTTAAAAGTCCTGATTTTGTGCTCCGCCGCTTGCCGGGAGCCGGCCCCTCCCCCTGGGGTCTATCTTCCCGTCGTGTTGGATTCACTTCTCCGCTGGTCCTACCTTTCAGAAAGTGGTCGATTTTCTGTTTCTAGAATTGTTGTTTTTCTTCTCTTCAATCTCCTGTTGGATTTGTAGGTGTTCGGAATGGTTTGATAGGCTATCTAGCTGATCTCCTGCTGCCTGATGTCGTCTCAGCCTGCCACTTCTCCGCCATCCTGACTCCTCTAATCAGTAATTCTTGAAGGAAAAAAATATACGTGAGTCAGTGGTGAAATATAGAAATTAGATAAACCTAGTGAGGGAGTTATTTTAGGGTGATGATGAGGGAGACATTTCCATGCAATAATTTTACATAAGTGGCCTCCTTTGGTTACTCACTCACAAACACAATCCAGGTACTATCAACATATCTTACTAGGTTCTGTTTCAGGGTGTCCATTAAGTTAACTTTCTTATCAACTTCCTTAGGGCTTTCCCACAAGATTTTGTTTTTAAAGATTTCACCCTTTTTTTGACAGACAAAGATCACAAGCAGGCAGAGAGGCAAACAGAGAGAGAGGGGGAGGCAGGCTCCCTGCCGAGCAGAGAGCCTGACGTGGGGTCTGATCCCAGGACCCTGGGACCACGACCCAAGCGGAAGGCAGACCCAACCCACTGAGCCACCCAAGCACCCTTCCCACAAGATTTTTATCCCACTCTCCCCAGCCCCACACCACCTATTTTACTGTTGCCTTCTATTAATATTTTTGTAACATGATATTTAGGCATGAAAGTCATTCAAACTTTCAGCACCTCAGTTGGAAAAAGAAAGAAGGGGAATAGGAGCATTGTGGCAAATGAAAAAAAGATCATTAGTGACTTACAATAAATGTGAAGTCAGAATGTTAACCCATGACCATCTTGCTAAAGGCCTTCTAAGTATAGTAGAACTTACTTTGAATGGTAAAAGAACCTACACGATGAGCATGAGACTATATTAACTAAAGGAAGACTCCAGTTTCCAGAAATCTGAAGGACCATCAGTAAAATTAAACTGAGTCAAGGAAAATTAAAGAGAGTCAAGGAATCAGTGATAAAAGAAGTAGTAGTAAGAAAGGGGAAGTAAGCATGAAAGAATTAGTTAACATGACTGTTCCTGCATTGTCATGTTTTGGAAATTTAATGTACTCCAGATTCTCTCTTCATGACTATATAAATCTTAATTAATAAGTGAATGTTGGCTTTTCTAGGGTACTAGTTGACAAGGGCAAAAGCAAAATCAGAATATGTTTTATGATATCATTTTCCCCTTCATTGGTAAGACTCCTGTGATTACCTAATTCTGAACTGAATGTATATTGTATAACTAAATATAATCATACATTTGGATTACCTCAACAAATTCATTTATTTAGGAGTATGGCTTATATTCTATTATAAACTAATATTTTATTGGAGACATAGTACAGTACTTCGATAAAACCCACCATCTAATTAAAGAAATAACTATGTCAGAAGTAAACATTTGAGAAGTTTACTCTGGCTTTTCAGAAACCCCTACATGTATGTGGGTATTTGTGTGTGGGACAGTGATTACCAAAATACTTATTAGAATCAACAGTTTGCATTTCATCCCTCTCATAATTCCTTTCAGAGAAGACAACTTGAAACAACCCTCATCCCAACTCTAAATTTCCAATTTAAAAGTCTTCCTGAAATTTCTCATTTGCTCACAAGTCCTGCCCTCTCCCATTCTATTACTATATATCATCTTTCTTTTCTATTTGAAAAATGCTTTCTCCTGCTCCAGTTATTATTGGTATAGAATTTTGTATTTTTCAAACCACCAGCTTGATTAGGTTAATAAAATGCTTAACAGTTAAAGGGGCTGATTTCTGTTTGAAGGAGAGCATAGGAAGAGGGTACATGCTTGGGAACAATTATTCATTATCTTTTTCTTTTACACACATCAGTTTAGAAGTGTAAATTTCTTTTCTGTGCTAAAGTTCTAATTAATTTTAATTATCAAGTATTTTATACCAAGAAATCTTGAAAATGAAAGCTAAATAAAATGGTTTAATAGCATTGTGACTTAGAAATTACTAATTTAAAAATATTGAAGTAATTCAATAACTGTCAAAATAATAACTTGTGGATTACATATTCTTCTGTGGATGTTGACCAACTTCTGTTCTTTTTTTGTTTGTTACTTTGATAAAATATCTCAAACTGTGGGTTTGACTATAAGGTTAGTATTTTTCTTTACTTGTTTTAACATACATGAAAACATGAACTATGAACTATGAATTCCCTTCTGGCGCCACAACATATCCCAGGCTCATAGTGTGTTTGCCCTGCCAAAACTCTGTAATTAACCACTTCTCCGGTGAGCTCTGGCTCCTTTTGGTAGTAAATGAAATATGGAAACCAAGGTCTGGGTATTAGATGTGCCATAAGAGTGTTTACAGGCCCTCTTAATGGAGAGAATTAGGAAATGCATGTATATTAAGCCATGCATGTACACACATTTATATTTATTTCATTGTCTATATATGCATCAGCTGTCTCCAATAACACACAGTGTGAGTTCATGTTGATGCTTGTGACTCAGACCTAGAACCAGAAGACCAACTTTAATGTATAATGTTAATTTTATTGTATATATTATAATATGTAGACTTAGACACACATATTTAAGAGTAATCACTGAAGGAACACAAATAAAAATTATTGTTTAAAAAATGAATAAGGAAAAAACAGGTGGTGAGAGAGAGTAGATCATATAAAACTTTACCAGCTCACATGAAGGAGAGAATGAGGAAAATTGATGGACAAATACATTTTTAAAATATCCAGTTTATTTTCCATTTTTAATGAAGATTAGATAAAATACCTGAATAAAACAATATCCACTGATGGAATTGAAAATCTAAATGCTTTGTTAATTCTTCTTTTCCTCAAAGAAACAATATATAAGAAGCTTAGATATTCATGGGGGTGATTTTATTAAAATTCAGGAACAGTTAGAGCTGCAGGGCTTCCAAATGTATCTTTAGTAAATAGGAAAAATTGTATGTCATTTCATTAGAACACTACAACTTTGACAGCTAATTGAACAATGCAAATTAAATAAATGAATGCATAAATCAACCTCACAGGGAAAGATTTACCACATCCAACTTTAAAGAAAATAAATGAAATAGTATTAAAAAGTGAAATTCTAACTTTAAAATTCAGCTCTTTTTTATGACTGAGTAATATTCCACTGTGTGTATATACCACATCTTCTTTGTCCATGCAGCAGTCAATGGACATTTGGGCTCTTTCCATAATTTGTTTATTGTTCATAATGCTGCTATCAGGGTGGATGCTGCAGGGGATGTAGGTGGGAGATGGGCTAAGTGGGTAGGGAGTATTAAGGAGGGCACTTGTGGTGAGCACTGGATGTTATATGTAAGTGATGAATCACTAAATTCTCTTGAAACCAATATTACAGTAAGTGTTAACTAGAATTTAAATAAAAACTTGAAACAAAAATAAAATAGAATTCAATACTCATTTATTAAAACAAAGAAAAAAGTACTTAGTAAACAAATAAGAAATGAGAATTTGCTTAACTTTATAAAAAGTATATAAACTAAATCTACAGCCCTAAGTCAGAGGACAATCATGTGAAGCAAGAGTGGGATAGAGAAAATGTGTTCAAATTGTATGACCTCCCTCCACATTTCTTAATTTATGAACTGCATTAATGCCTTCCTTGAGTCTTATTTTCCAGTTGAATTTAATCAACTGAAGGATCAGCAAGAGATGAGAGGGAGGAAAGGGAGTGGTGAGGTAGGGGTATTTATTTCTAGTTATTTTCTTGCCAGATTGCCAAAGATTGGCAATATTCCTCTACCAGAATGTAACTGCTCCTGTAATAATAATTATTCTTTCTGGAGTCAGAAGAGCCCCAGCATGCAAATGACTACATGGTGCAAACCCTCACTGTTTCTGCCTTCTGCTAATGCACAATGAATTTCTATGTAGATGAGAAGTAAACATTTGTGTTACCCCACTGAAATGGGATTGTATGTTATCTCAGTTAATCTATGAAAATTCACTTCTTGTTTAATTGAACTTTCAGAACAATTGACACTGTTGATCACTCCCTCATTCTTAAAGCAGTTTTGTTTCTTGGGTTCTGGTAGTGATCATAGCTAGGGATCAGTGCTGCTTTTGATGCCCATCTTCCTCTTTCTGCCTTAAAAATGCCATAATGTTCCAGGAATCCATGCGTCCTCCTTAATACCCTTCACCCATTTAGCCCATCCCCCACCCACACCATCAAATTTCTCTTTTACGGTTTGCCTCCCTCTCTTTCTTTCCCTTTTCCCTATGTTCAACTGTTTTGTTTCTTTTCTTTTTAAGACTTTATTTATTTGTGTGTGAGAGAGAAAGAGATCACAAATGGGAGCAGGGGTAGAAGGAGAAGCAGGCTCCCCACTGAGCAGGGAGCCCAAGGCAGTACTTGATCTCAGGACTCTGGGATCATGAGCTGAGCCCTAGGCAGATGCTTAACTGGACTGAGCCACCCAGGCACCTTGTTTTGTTTCTTAAATTCCACAAACGAGTGAAATCATATGGTATTTGTCTTTCTCTGACTGACTTGTTTTGCTTAGCATAATACACTCCAGCTCCATCCATGTCATTGCAAGTGACAAGATTTCATTATTTTTGATGGCTGAGTAATATTTCAGTATGTGTGTATGTGTGTGTATACACACCACATCTTCTTTATCCTTCATCAGTTGATGGACATTTGGCTCTTTCCATATTTTGGTTATTTTTTTTTCAAAGATTTTATTTGTTTATTTGTCAGAGAGAGAGAGGGGGAGAGAGAGCGAACGAGCACAGGCAGACAGAGTGGCAGGCAGAGGCAGAGGGAGAAACAGGCTCCCTGCCGAGCAAGGAACCCGATGTGGGACTCAATCCCAGGACGCTGGGATCATGACCTGAGCAGAAGGCAGCCGCTTAACCAACTGAGCCACTCAGGCATCCCTATTTTGGCTATTTTGATAATACTTCTGTAAACATCAGGGTGCATGTTGCCCTTTGAATCAGTACTTTTGTATCCTTTGAGTAGACAACTAGTAGTGAAATTGCTGAGTCATAGGTTAGTTCCATTTTTTAACTTTCTGAGGCATCTCCATACTGTTTTCCAGAGTGGCTGCACCAGTTTGTGTCCAACGAACAGTGTAAGATGGTTCCCTTTTCTCCACATCCTCATCAACATCTGTTGTTTCCCAGAATCGTTAATTTTAGCCATTCTGACAGGTGTGATGTGATATCTCATTGTGATTTTTGATTTGTATTTCCCTGATGGTGAGTGATGTTGAGCATCTTTTCATGTGTCTGTTAGCCATCTGGATGTCTTTGGACAAATGTCTGTTCATGTTCTTTGCCCACTTCTTGACTGGATTTTTTATTTTGTGGGTGTTGAGTTTGATAAATTCTTGGATAGTGACCCTTTATCTGATAAGTCATTTGCAAATATCTTTTCCCATTCTGTAGGTTGCTTTTAGTTTTGTTGAGAATTAACATATCCAAGTCCAAATTCTTTTTTTTTTTTAAGATTTTATTTATTTATTTGTTAGAAAGAGAGAGAGAGCGAGCACAGGCAGACAGAGTGGCAGGCAGGGGCAGAGGGAGAAGCAGGCTCCCTGCCAAGCAAGGAGCCTGATGTGGGACTCGATCCCAGGACGCTGGGATCATGACCCGAGCCGAAGGCAGCTGCTTAACCAACTGAGCCACCCAAGCGTCCCCCAAGTCCAAATACTTGATTCCCATTTCCTCTCTATGAAACTTTTTCATTGCCCTGTCTTTTCTAAGTGTATGAGATGACCTGTCCATCGATTGCTTAGACTGAGGGCACTGTAATCAGTTTTGACTCTTCTCAAATACTATGTCTAATACATAAGTAAATTCCTTATTTTTGAATTATTCACCAAATTGAATATACTTATTTCAGCTGTAATCACTAACATTCTAAGCTGAGCCATTTTTATCTCTTGTTTGAACTAATTCAGAACTCTGTCACCTAGTCTCTGATGATTCCTTTCTTTGCAACTCTTCTTCACAGCCAGACTACTTCTTTAAAAAAATACTATCATTCTTCTGCTCAGAATCTCTGCATGGCTTTCCAGCCATGTTTAGAACAAAATCCATGGTACTTATCAAGGTCTCTGTAAGGTCCTAGTTAACAACCTGGTCCCCAGATAACTCAGACCTCTGTCTGACTTTTCATACTCTTATTCAGATAGTTTGGACTGTTTTTTGTCCAAAAATATGCCTGTCATGTTTTTCTGAAATTTTATACCTGAATTCCCCTCAGGTTAGGCTAGAAAGCTCATATCCAGATATGCATATGGCTGTACTTTCAGTTCACTTAATTCTCTGCTCATAGATCACCTTTATGCAGGCCTTCCCTGACAACTATATCCGGAACAGGTATGTCTACTTTTCTAAAGCTCACTCCTTACATTGTTAATGCTTCACTACTAAAAATCATACAGTATAATTATCTTTTCACTTCTATTTTTTTTGTTCCTTCCACTTGAATATAAAGTTCTGTAAACTCAGATGCTTTTTCTATACCATTGACTATTCAATATTGGGTCCCCTAACACTTAGAACAATGCCCGGGGACATAAGGCACTGAAAAAAAAAAGAAACTAAACAAAAAAATCCCAACTTTAACAAAATAAGGAGAGGGAAAGTTTCCTCAGTTTAATATGTGATGCAGAATAGTAACTTGAGCCAATCTAATTGAAGAGCTACATCAAGTATCTAGATTGTAATTAAATAATGAAATCCTCTTCTACATTCATTCTGCTTTACTTGACAGTGCTGCATTTTTTAAGTTCCTCCAAGTTGAAAGTTTTACAGATTTAGAAACCATTTTAGTTCATGAGGAGATTCAGGTTATTTGTGGTGACAGCCAGCCTCTCTAATTCCATTCTCTCTATTACCAGACCATGAGTTGAGCATACATTGTCTTTCACCAGAATCAATATCTTATCTATTCAGCTCCTTGAAATGAGCTTTCATTATCCAGGTAGTTTTAGATAGATGACTTGCAACTTTTATTACCTTTAGTATTGCCAGCTAGGATATATTGGCAACTTTGTATAACTGGTATAGGCATACATCAGACTGGGTCACCTTGAGATTAAAAAATCAATGGGGAAGAAAATAACAGTTGAGTACTTCTGAGTTTAGCACTGATTATCAAAGCAACATAGTATATAACTGGTGACAAAAACAAACACATGGTGAACTCTAAAGCACAGTCCTGAGGTGTTGAGCTATGAACTACATTGTGAGAACTCTGACTGGTTAAATTCACTTTTGAGACCCTTTATAGTATTTCTAGTTCCTTGAAGCTTCTTGGAGCCTTGATACTCAGTCCCATAGTTGGGCAAAATTACAGAAACTTGTATGGATTTTTAAAATTATGAATCTAAATTTAGAAAATCTTCACTAAAATAAATCCTTACTATAAAATTATGTGAATAATTATATTAGTTACCCAAAAAAGGCAAATTAGAGAGACAGAAAGTAGATTAGTGTTTGGTTAGGCTTGGAGATAAGGACACTAATTCAATGGAAACCTCTTTAAATTTATAAGCATTAATCATTTAATTAAAGTGGGTAAATTCTATTGCATATAAATTGTACTTCAGTATAATTGTTTAAAAATTCTATAAATAAAGGATTCTTTTGATGAAGGATCATATGTAAAGTAAAATAATAAAATACATTTTATCAATATTATAAAATATTCTCCAAAAGGTGGGACACTAGACTGGATATATTTAGAATCTTTTCAGTTTCTGGTCTGTTGAGGGAAAGCTGTTATAAAAAGAAATACCAAAGAAATGCCCCAGCATACTCCTAGTCACCCTCTAATCCAAGATAGTAAATCATAAAGACTATCACATCCCAGAAAGAATTGCAGAAGTTAGTGATAACCCTCAAAATCAGAGGTGATTGTTTCCATGATATCTTCATTCAGTCCATTTGTATGGCCCTTTCAAAACACAGGTGAACTACAGCAGTTAGTAGATTACTAAACCTAAAGGTGATACCACATTTGAAGCAGTTTTGCTAGATATGTTTCTAGAAAAGAAAAACATGAATTCTGGTACTTGGATGTCAGTATTAATGTAGATGTATTCTTTTCAGTGTCTATCAATAAATATTATCAAAATAACATCTTTTATTAAGAGAGGAGAATCAGTATTTATTCACAGTTTTGTACCAGGGCTACTGTAACTCTCTTGCCCCCATGATATTACACTCTTTGGATGCCTTCGGGATATTTTATAATTTTATGGAACATCACTATAGTTTACCATATTGATTTTATTATGCTAATTGAACCTGTTTCCAGCAGGTATTCTAGATACCCTCATAAGTTTCATGCCTCCCAGAATTGGTCCTACGAATTTATACAGCCCTGCCACTTCAATGAGGATTTACTTTCTGAAGTAAAAGACAAGTTATTATTCAACATACATTCTACCACTAAGATAGAGTCACAGGGCTTACTGAGTCTTTAACACTTGGAACAATTGTAGAGCAGTACCAATAAATTTCCTTGCTTGGACCACATGAGTCTTAAGCTCAGTGCTGTCAGAAGTATCCAAGTTAGCTAAACTTGTTGCATCTATCTTAGGGTTGTGTCATCTGCAGCAGAAGACTACATGCTCCCTGAAAACCAGATCCTTATTTGCTGCAGAATCCAGTGGAAATTGAATGCCTACACCCAGAACATCTGACTATGCAACCAGAGCAGCTCTCTACAATGAAGACAGTTGTGTGAAATATAATTTAGTGTGTATTTGAAGTGGTACATTTGGATTGAGGCCTTCGAATATCCAGAAGGAACAGTACTTTATGTGAAATGTTGTAATCATTTCACTTACTCCCTGGAGGAAATTCTTCTCCCTTAGCCTATATATATGGCTTCTAAGGAGTTTCCCTAAGTGTGGAAACTAACTGGATATGTTTCTTCAAGTCAAACTAAACTTCTGCTTTCTTACACTCTAGCTCAAAGATGGCCCTAAAGACAATGGTTAGAAGAAATTCTTCTAATGTAAATAGCCATAAACAACATGTAGGTAGATGTGATCTACCTTTATATACACAGACACTTGAGCAGTCACAGTTGGCTGGCCTGGTTGGTCAGGGATCTGCAAAGAGCAAGATTGAGATGCAGTGAAGAAACAATAAGAACTTTATAGAAGAGGCACCTGGGACGATCACTGATGTAGGGAAAAAGCATGAGAATCTGGGTCTATATTATTAACTACCTAAGCACCATCGAACCTAGAGGAAGCTCTTAACAAGAGGGAAGTAAGAGGACTTTTCTTAAGGATATTAACCAGAATTCCTTCTTGTTCTTACTTTCTCCTCTGCCCCAGTGCTTGAGTTCTGGACCCATGAAGAGGACAGTCCAACAGCAGGGTTTCCTTTTCTCTGTGTCAGGTCTAGATACTGCCACTGCAGCATGCTCCATCTGCCAATACTGGAGATGAACATGGAGCATTCCATAGAGCAAAGTAAGTTAATGGGACCAGTCAACCACTTGTTCCTGGATTATTATATATTATATCAGTCTTGTCTGAAATGTTCAGGAATAGTAGTAGTCTATTCTTACTGGAATTGTCTTCTATTCCAGATATGGACTAAGACCCAGTGCCTTTGCCAGTACTACCACCCTACCAGGGCTTATATAACATCAGATTTATACCTTGGCATGTTATCTAACAATTCCTTAACCAAAGAAAGTATCCATATCTTGATGGCAAATAAATGACTAGTCTTATTTAAATTGTGGATAACAGCTGATATATTTATTTGTATGTATAACACATATTTGAGTATATATCATATGAACAATACATTTCAATATAAAAACAAACAAGATGGATAAAATTATGCGTCCTTGTATGAGTATGTATACATTCATTTCATTCATTCATTCATTCCTTCATTCATTCATTTCACATACATGTATTACCCCTTGCAAACTATTCTGTGTTAAGCTCTTGGAAGCATAAAGATGAATAAACACAGTCTGTGCATTTGAGGAATCTCCAGGATAAGAGAGAGCTATATATTCTAAAATGAAAATACATTATTTTCATTTTAGATGGGTTATTGCATGAGTAGTAGGTATTTGTGGTTATACATTTATTGTACGAGTAGTTAGTAGGTTTCTGTGGTTATACGGTATTGAGTAATGATATCACGGGAGGTACATAAAAATTTGAGAGGAAAATGTGGTTTTGTTAGTATTGACTCTTCAAGTGGAAACGGTATTCCAGAAAAAATGAATAACATGAAGAGGCAAGAGGTGTTGGAAGCCATGGTAGGTTCGAACAATGATGTGTTTGGTTGCTAGAATCAGAGTAGGTAGGATTTGTAGGAGATAAAGTATGTAAAGTAATTTAGAGTCAGATTTTAATAGACTGTGAAGGCAGTGTCACCTAGTTTGGATTTTATCCCATAGATGACATGGTGCCACTAAAAGCTTTTAAGCCGGGAAGTTATAGAACCCAATCTATATTTTAGAAACATCAGTCTGCCAACAGTGTTGATAACACATTAAAGGGATATGAGATTAAGTTTTGGTGGTCACTTGAGAGGATATTGACATAGATGTGTTGAGAGAAAGGTTGCTTTTAAGAGATTTAGAAGTTAGGTTTTATAAAAATTGGTACAAAAAGCACTAGCAATAAAATGTACTATGTATCTTTATATATGCAGTATTTGTTGCAATATCTTAACTTTTTCCTCAAATGAATACAAGGTCCTTGAAATTAGGAATTGGATCTTACTGGTCTTTTTAAAAAATTCTGTTTGTAGTAGGGGCATTGGGAATTTAAAAAAGACATTTATAATAAGTTTAATTTAAAAATTTTTACAAGATGTTGAAGGAATATTTATGCCAGTCAAGAGATGATATCATGGAGGCACCTGGGTGGCTCAGTGGGTTAAGCTTCTGCCTTCGGCTCAGGTCATGATCTCAGGGTCCTGGGATCGAGCCCCGTAACAGGCTCTCTGCTTAGCAGTGAGCCTGCTTCCCACTCTCTCTGCCTGCCACTCAGCCTACTTGTGATCTCTGTCTCTGTCAATTAAATAAATAAAATCTTTAAAAAAAAGAGAGAGATGATATCATGAAGCATCTTTTTCCGTCTATTCAAGAAGCCAACCAGATGAAAAGGGAAGAAGATGACTCCAGCTAGAGGAAAGTCATGGAGATATCCAAGAATATGATGAATTCAGGGAACTTTAATAAATTTAGCATGTCTGAAACCTGGGGCACATGTGATGTTGAAAGAAAGGGTACGTTTTCAGTGGGTTTTGAATGTCATGATAAGGAGTTTGAATTTTATCCTAAGAGCAGTAAAGAATTATTCAAGAGGGAATGAAATCATCCTTTTGATGATATTTTTAAAAAGACTATTCTGGCAGAAATGTGATACATTTATTGATGGGACTACAATGTAGAGAAGTAGAGGGCAAGAGAGAAGGGGATCAGTTGCAGTAGTAACTAAGAGCAAGACCTAATGAGAATCTGAAATGAAGTAGAGTTGGTGCAAAGGGAGAGAGATGTTTATTGAGAAGGAAGAGCTAATGTATCTTGATGAGGATTTGACATTGACAGAGAAACAAGAAGACTAAGAGACTCTCCAGGCTTCTGACAAGGGCAGAGATAATGGTATTTGTTTCATGATTAAAAAACAAACAGTAAGAGAACATTTTTGTATTTTTGTATTTGTGTGTGTGTGTTTTGAAAGGAAGGTTAGATGTTAAAGATACTGAACTCAATTTTATATATATTTAAAACATATATATAATTTATATAATTCAACTGAATTCAATTTTTTTGTATGTATATATATAGTATCTCACAGATATATATATATATATATATTACAGATATATATATCTGTGAGATACTAAACTGGGAAGTCCAGATATCTGTAATAACTATACAGTAGTCTTCTCACTGTTCCCCAAACATTCTGTCCTTAATGCCCTCTACCCAATAGCAAATAACAACACTTACTGAAGTCTACATATTAACATTTTATCTAATATATCCATATGTCCATATTTTTCAAAATTGATATGTGAACTATAAATCCAAGCTCCCAAACAATTTTTAAACCTCCTTATTATATTTATTATATTGAAAAATCATTTTCTTGGTGTTTTGATGGAAATGTAGATAATGAAGGATTTTATCCATAGATGCCCAGTTTATAGTAACCTGATTCTGGAATATGGGGAGGGGTTTCTGTGGTTCAGTAGAATAAATTATTGGTCTCTCTTTTTTTTTTAAGATTTTATTTATTATTTATTTGACAGAGATCACAAGTAGGCAGAGAGAGAGGAAGGGAAACAGGCTCACTGCCCAGCAGAGTGCCTGATGCGGGGCTCGAACCCAGGACCCTGAGATCATGACCTGAGCCGAAGGCAGAGGCTTTCACCTACTGAGCCACCCAGGTGCCCCGAATTGTTGGTTTCTTAACAACAGATTGAGGCAATATTAGATTTGAGGACTTTGGTCTTTTTTTCTGGACAGGATTTTCTAGTTCTTCTTCCAAAACTTCTGAAATTATACATGTACCAGCTATAGTAAATGGTTATCAAACTTGTGTTGTTCACTGTGGAATCCCAGTAATCTTTCTACTGCTGACACCCAGGGACCTTTCTCAGGTCTAATAAGACCTTAATGAAATCACAGTTATATGCAGCTGCATCTTCTCATAGGTGCTGGATTTCATGGTTGAGTTTGGAGGGTTTTATGAAATTTGGTCTTCTAGAGCAACAAGTTTATTAGCATTGCAGAGACATATATGGAAGGTATTTTGTTACGGGCCTAATTACATTTCGGAATACTCAGCTGGCCTCATAAGCATACATTTTGTATACGTTTCTGGACATAATGACTTATTATAATAATATAATTCAAATATTGCGGAGTATTGATGGATGTTTCAGTAAGAGTGATACTTTAGGGACACATTAATAACATTATTCAAATATTATTTTTAAAAGATTATTTGAAATAATTTGCTCTGTATGTGCCTACTAAATACTCCAGGAGGGAGGCAGGCAGCAGGTAGGTAGGCAGGGGAACATGATGGAAGGAGGGAAGAAAGAAATGAAAGAAGGAAGGAAGATGGCTGGTATATTCTTCCTCTTTCCTCTCACCCCCCACTTCCTCTCTCTCCTTCCATTACTCTCTTTCTCTTTCTCCCTTCCTTCCTTTCCCTCTCTCCTTCCTCTTTCCTCCCTTTCTTCCTTCCTTCCTTGACAAGGAATTTGGTGAAGATCATAGCTGCACTGGTAATGTAACAGATTAGTATTTGGAGCACATGGAGACCCCTCTGTCTTCAGAAATGTTAACATAATGGTTAAAGCTTTGAATTTGAAATTGAAACCTGCCTAATGTGCCACATATTAAGGCTGGTTGCTCATTAACTGTTAAAACTTGAGACCTAAGTGGTTACAGACACCAGCAAATACACAGTGAAGAACAAAAATGAAAATTAAACACACCACAATTGCTCAAGCCGTCAATGAGCAAACATCCCTTCACTGCTTATTCCCATCAGCAGAAAGCAGGCACAAGAGGAAAGGAGCTGTGGGATAGGTAGATTAGACTTCAGGCTGCCTAGCTTTCCACCGTGAGTGGCTCCTGTTTCAATCAAGTGAGCAAATCTAGGCTTGAGATTTGTTTGTTTTTCCCATAACTCAGTTCCACACACGTGCGCTCAGGGAGGAGCCCGAGACTTCATACACAAATTTAAGAGCTTTTCCCATTTCCCTTCTCTCCTTAGTGTTCCTTACATCCTGTGGTCCCTAGAACCCCTTTTCGTGGTTCTCTGGCTAAAAGTATGGTGTTTTCACTTACCCAGGTTGCCACACATTCCTTTAAATGGGTCTGCTTTGGGGGCCAAGAAAAGAGAGAGAGGTAACAGGAATTCCCCCCACACAAACTTTGACTCATAGGAGCATCGATTTTCTAGTTCCTTTGGCCAGACAGAAGTATTTTCCCCTCATAATTTTAGGTACCTTTTGCCCTGTTTATCCCATATTTTGTGGATATTCTATTCTGGTGTATGTGTATATGACAGTGTTTAATTTTCTTTCTTTCTTTCTTTCTTTTTTTTTTTTTTTTTTTTGCTTTTCCGTTTGAGAAGTTTCAAGTTCATAGATTTTTTACTTAGACATGTTGATGAGCTCATCAAGGCTCTCTTCATTTCTGTCACAGGGTCTGTTATGTCTAACATTTTAATTCTTAGAGTTTCTGTCTCTCTGCTTACATCACCCATCTGTTCTTACATGATGTTTAATTCTTTCCCCATTGTAGTCCACAACATATTAACCACAGTTACGTTAAATTCCCAACATCTGTGTTCTGAGTCTAATTTTAATGCTTGCTTTGCATCTTTAGACTGTATTTTTATTTGCCTTTTGGCATGCCTTGTAACTTTTAACTGAAAGCCAGATAGGTGGTATTGGATAATGTTAATCTTACTGGAAGCTGCCTGTGTTTACTGTTTATTCAAGGTATAGATACCAGAGGCTACAAATTCATCTAGTGTCATTGTTTTTGTCTCCTCTCTTAAGTTTGGGCCTTCCTAAGTAGGTATGGGGGAAGGGAAACATTCTATAATATCTTATTATTAAATTTCAGTCTTTTAGCAAGCAAAAGACTTGGGGCCATGACCTTCACAAATATTTCCCAGTGATTTAGTTTCCTCTGTACACACAGCTTAGCTGAGACAAGAATGCTACAAGGTGCAGGAGCATGAGAAATGTCATGGTTGGATATGGCTCTGCTAAAATCTTTTCTCCCTGGAGAGCAAGCCTATGGTTTTTTTGTTTTGTTTTTTTTGTTTTAAGATTTTATTTATTTATTTGATAGAGAGCACACAAGCAGGGGACCAGGAGGGAGAGGGAGAGAGAGAAGCAGACTCCCCACTGAGCAGGGAGCCCCATGTGGTGCTCAGTCACAGGACCTCGGGATCATGACCTGAGCGGAAGGCAGACACTTAAGGACTGAGCCACCCAGGTGCCCACAGGCCTGTTTTGAGATGTATTTCACAGTGATCACTGTCCTCTTCCCACTGCCAGAGCCACGTGGGGATCTTTCTTGAATTCTCACCTTCAGAACTTAACAGGAATCCAGGAGGTAAAACTCATGAAAATTTTATCCAAGTTTACCCCCTAATACCTTGGCCCCTAGGAGTTTCACATTCTCACATGAGCACACTTAGCCTCCCACAATGTATCAGACTTACCTTTGAAATCTTTTTACCAGTTTGTGGCTTCAGTAGCTTCTTTTCCAGGTAAGTAAATCTCCGCTGTGATTCTCTGGATTTGCCTGTCCTTTCAGGTGTCAGAGTGCCAATTCACCCCAACCATAGTTCTCTGATGTTATCTAAGAAAAGTTATTGATTTTTAGTCTTTGAGGGTTTTCTTGCTCTAAGAATGGGAATGACAACTTCTAAGCTCTCCAGATGTCGAAGCTGAAATTACGAGACCCAAATGTTACTTTATTGGTATTTATTCTTCTCTATGTTTTCTGAGCTTTTTGGATATGTTTGCTGTCTGTTAATAATTTAAAAGATTTTGGGGTGCCTGGGTGGCTCAGTCGGTTAAGCATCTGCCTTCCCCTCAGGTCATGATCCCAGGGTTCTGGGATCAAGCCCTACGTTGCGCTCCTTGCTTATCTGGGAGTCTGCTTCTCCCTCTCTCCCCTGTTCGTGTTCTCTCTTTCTCTCAAATAAACAAATAGAATCTTTACATTTTTTTCTTTAAAAAAAGGATTCTAAGCACTATTTCTTAAAATATTTTTTCTGTTAACATTCTTTCACTCTTCTTCTGAGATTTCAGTTACACTTAGAGGAAACCTTCTGATATTGTACCATGGCTGTTGGATACTCTGTTCTATTAGCATTTTTGTCTTTTTATGTTTCAGTCTGGGTAATTTCTATTAACCTATATGAAATTTGCTGATTCTAGTCACAGATCTATTAAACATGCTGGTGAGCCTTTCAGAGGCATTCTTCATCTATGTTATTTTGCTTTTTATTTCTAGCATTTGATTGTATTTGATAGTTTTTATATTTCTGCTAAAATTGGTTATCTGATGTTGCATGTTTTCAACCTTTTCCATTAGTCGTTTGCATACTAGTCATAGTTACTTTCAATCCCTTGTGAGGTAGAATTAGCCTTCATGTTATCTGGCTGTTAATGTTTTATTTGTTATCATTGTGTTATTTTTCTTGCTTCTGAGATACCTCATACTTTCTTTTGTTAAAAGCCATATGTGTTATGTAAAATAATGGAGAATGAAGTAGAGTTGATGCCTGGAAACAGTCCCATCTTTTCTTCTGTTAGGCCTTTAGTGTGGGATTTAAATTCATGTTTCCAGAAGTTAGGCTGGAATTAGGTTTATAGTTGCAGTAGTTGCCCCAAGTGCACCACAGATTTCAAATTCCTTTACAATACTTTTTTTTTTTAAGATTTTTTATTTTTTATTTGAGAGAGATCACAAGTAGACAGAGAAGCAGGCAGAGAGAGAGAAGGAAGCAGGCATCCCGCTGAGCAGAGCCTGATGCGGGGCTCGATCCCAGGACCCTGGGATCATAATCTGAGCCACCCAGGCACCCCTACAATACTTTGTTTTTGTGGGCAGAGTTGGTCTGATGGGGGTTTGTATCCTTGTTTTCTCTCCTGTCAGTGTAGGCCTTCCCTTTATGCTTTGCCTCAGTTAGGGTCAGTCTCTACACTCTTGCAACTTTCCCAGCATCTTTCCAGTGTTAACTGGTCACAAGACACTTGCTAGCCTGGTGGTGGCCAAGCAGAGGAGCATTCTCCATTGTGCCTGTGAAATTTTAGTCTTTGATAGGCACTGTCTCTTTGTGTCCCTGAAGTATAACCTTCTTGCTGATACTGCACCTTTACGCCACTGGTTTTGCACCCAGAATATATTCCTGCCTTTCCAAAAGGGACTTTTCTTTTCTCTTACCACACCTGCAGTGGCTTTTCTCCAGTGTCCTAAGGGTGGCAGTGTTTGTTGCCTTTTCTTTCACAGAATAAGGCTTTAATTCTGCAGTGGACATAAGAAGGTTCCAGGTTGAGTTTCCTGTCCCTCCTACACAGACTGTTCTCCTTCCCCAGTCACACATCATGAGAGAGACTTTCTCAGGTCTCTCACCACTTTGTCTTCATCTATCTTCTTTTCCTCTTCCTCCTATCCTTCCCTTTCCCCCACTCTCCCCCGTCCTCATTTTCTTCTTTCTTTATGGTTGTATAGTGTGGATAATGGAGAAGAGCCTAGAAAAGGATGTAAAGTCTTCCCATCTGTGTGACCTCCAGGGGCTCCACACTGGTGACAGTCCTCAGTTTCCAGTAACTCACTAACGATTGTAGCTAATTTAGTTTGTCTCGGGTTAGCAAGTGCTTGTGTTCATCTTTCCATTTTTCCCTGCAGGAGTCCATCTCATTAGATTTATAGGTGGTTGATTGCCCTGTGACTTCAGCTCTCTGATGTGTTCAAGAGGAGTCACAGACTTGCATTTTGTCCAGATTTTAGTGTTATTACAAATTGAGAAGGAATGTTTTTTTCTAGTTCTCTACATCCTGGGCAGAATCCAAAAGTTGATCTCTTTATTTTTGATTACTTTATCTAATTTATTGAGTTTGAATTGTCTTAAATAAGAGCCTACTGTTTATTACTTGAATGGCATTTCTTTTATTTAGAAAATCCCTAAAGCCTTTGTGGAGTTCAGTATTTTTTGTTGTTGTGAAGCTGAGCTAAAACATTTTTAAAAGCAAAGCAAGAGCAAAGAAGAATGAAAGGACAAGAGAAGAGTGTTTTGTGTTCATATGAGATTTACAAACAGTTGGAAACTAGATGAGACTGAAAGATAGAGAAAGAATTACCTTTAATCAAAGGGTTTCCCTTTTGGTTGTATTCTAAGTCCCATGATGAATGTTATGGCAGTTTCTCTATTACCAAAATCTAGTTTACAGGTTCACATATCACAGTTTGCTGTGTTTTCACTAGACACTACTTAAATAACTCTCATATTTGTTCTCAGACTTCCACATAGATCATTTTCCTTTGTCTTTCCAGATACTTTAGCTACTAAAATTACTTTCTGTGTGAGTTAAAAGCCCAATTCATAACCACCTTTACTTTCAATACTGATTAAACTGAATGTACTATCTTCCCTTTTTAATTATTGGAACTTTTTTGCCCTGTGGCACTTCCCTTTAGAAAATCTAGTTTCTTTTGCTTCATTACAGTAAATCACTTTAATTCAAGCTAATCCAATATCTTTCTTCTGTATTCATTTTAACCTATATTATGTTCCTATATAATATATAATGCTTTTTCATGTGCATTTTTATTAGATAAAAATCCAGATAATTTATTGAATGCTTAGTGCATATTGGTTGATTGAGTAACCCAAGCTTGGTCTTCAACTTTTTTCAATTCCCATGAGTACTTTACCCCTTGTTTTACAGCTGTAAAGTCTATCCACTTGGGATAGACTGATGAATCTAAATATACAGTTATAACTGCATATCTTGGCAAAAAAAGAAAAGAAAATCAGCTGGTCTGGTGATTTGCTGACAACTCAATTTATGTATGTTTAATTTATTTTGTTTTTATAGATCTGACCAGAAACTCCGTTTCATTCTTTTGGGAGAGGAAAGTTGACTCATCATAAAAGAACTGATAATATTTTGTTCCATGGATTCCAGAACATACACAGCTTTGCGGTTTTTAATTTCAAGGGCTTTGTTAGCACTAGTGAAAGAAGATAAACTGTAATATGAATGGTACTTTCCCAATGGATCAAACATTCCTATTTTATATAAGCAAACAAAATGTACTTTACTTTTAATTGCAAAATATACTAAATTCTACTATAGGTTTTCTAAATATAAAATTAAAAACTATTATAGCTTTTTAAAAGAGTTTAGAATTTTTTAAATTTAAAGTTTTAATTCTTTACCTGATTAATTAAAACTATATTCACATAAATTCCCTAGTTTGACATATTCCATGAAAAATCCATACTACCAAGTTTTGTTTTGTTTTGTTTTTTTACAGTATATTTTACTCAGTCTTTCAGTTTTCTAATACTTCTGGGAGATTTTATATAACACATACAATGTCTTTACCCATCGAGATACCTGATTTTTCTTTATTCAGTACTGTGTTTCTTTTAGTAAAGTTTAATTCAATTTTTTTTTTTATTGCATACATAACTTGTTATTAGAGCAAACACAACTCTCAAAGTTATAGCTTCAGTGAGATCAGTCTATATTGCCTGTGGTGTTATTTTCTTTCTTTTTTTCTTTCAAAGATTTTATTTGTTTGAGAGAGAGAGAGAGTGAGCATATGAGTTGGGGGAGGGGCAGAGGAAGAGGGAAAAGCTGACTCCCAACTGAGCAGGGAGCCTAAAGGACTTGGGGCTTGATCCCAGGACCCTAGGTTTATGACTTGAGCTGAAGGTAGAAGCTTAACTCAGGGCATCAGCCATGTGCTGTTATTTTCTACTCATAAATATTTCATGTATTTTAAGAAGAGTAATTTGTATTCTTCAGTGTTAAACTAAAATATACATTGTATTTAAATACCCATTTGCAAAAAATATATCCATTTGCATTACTCTTTGAAAGATATATTGTATTCAGTCAATGTTTCAATTGATTTCAGTATAATAAATTTTCGTTGAAAAAACACTTACTGCCTAGCTTGTATTAGGGATAGTGGAGTTCAAAAATATATATGCCACAGGCAATGATCTCAAATAGTTTGACTATATATATTCTATCAATCTAGTTATGCATATTTTTTTAAAATTTTTTTTAAGATTTTATTTATTTATTAGTTAGAGAGAGAGAGAGCAAGCATAGGCAGACAGAGTGGTAGGCAGAGGCAGAGGGAGAAGCAGGCTCCCTGCCGAGCAAGGAGCCCGATGTGGGACTCGATCCCAGGACGCTGGGACCATGACCTGGGCCGAAGGCAGCCGCTTAACCAACTGAGCCACCCAGGCGTCCCGAGTTATGCATATTTTAAATATGTGATAAAATTGTGTAACTACATGTAGGTATTGCTGTATATGTACTTACATAGCATATGCATTCTCACAAAAAATCAACTAATTAAAAACAAATATGTAAATCTTTTCAAAATGTTGAAAGGGTTTTAATATTACTTTTAAAATGTGACTTAAACTATCCTAAAATTGTGTATATACCTCAGTTCTTAAACAGAGGCAGTTAGAATAAACAAAAAAGATTTCAAAACAACATTATTGGTATCTAAAATTAGAACGTCATGGAAATCTTTCCTTAATTTTATTTTTTATTATTGAGGAACAGTTGGATTACAATGATCTATGGCTTGCAAAATAGTTCAGACTTTTCATGTATTCTCTTACAAATTCTGTTATTACCACATATTATTCAACTACATTCTTTTTGTTACTTGTTTTCTTAAAATTACTTAATGGTTGCCTTAATTTTAGGAAAACTTTGTTGATGAGGATTTGAATTCATGGTGCAAAATAATTGTCCATTTATCTGGGAAGTTATGAGGTCCTGAATCTACCATATTCTTTCAATTTATACACGCATTACAAGTGTCTGAACAGAATCCTTTTGTTAATTAGGTAATGTGAAGTAGGTAGATGACATGCTGAAGTAAAGGATGTGTATATTCAGTTTTTGATTCAGTAAGTAATTGCACCATTCTAGCTGAACATGAAATAGTAAATGCAACAGATGTATTTTCTATACTAAACCTTCAATAGATTAGCTTGTTTGATTTTGTTTTTCCTTGTATCTTGCCTGTGGCCTATGTCTCCAGAATATTTATAAAATCCTCCAATTCTTGATCAGGAAATGACCTTCACTAAGGATATTTGCTGATGTTTTGGAGAAGAGTATCATGTGAATGTAAGTCTTTGTAAATATGGCTTTAATAGATCTTAAAACTGGAGACCAGAATAAATAAAACGAACAAAGTGTTTTCTAAGAGAAAACAAAAAAGCAGATCAATCCTTGCCCAGGTACTGTAGTAATTATCTGTAGACAAGAGGTCTTACTGTACCTTCTTTAGGGAAAAAGTATAATTCAGACCAAACAATGACAAACATTAATTGGTTTTTAAAAAGAAGAGAATTCCTAAGGAAAGTAATGAAACCACCAATCTCCACTTTTTGTAGCTGAACAATGGGACATATTGTCTTTTAAGAGATGAATCATTCTGACTTTATCAGCCCTCTTGTTTTGCACTGTAAGCCTAGCACTCACACATCAGCACCTATTTAAAAGGCATCTAGATTATATTACATGTCAGATTTGGAGTACATAATCAGAGAAAAAAGTAGCCAGCATTTTGATTCTAGTGGAATGGATAGAGGGATGATTTTGGGATTGATCTCACTTCTGTAAATTCAGAGGAATCTTTCAGTAAGGCTTTATGAGAAAGGTAATAAGACAGGCCATGCTCAATATGAGACCTGCACACATCTTGCACCCCCACAATTTAATTCAAATTAGTCTGTGCATGTTATTTCATTATCTCATTCTAATTTCAGTACCACAGATGTCACCTTATACTATAGTACAATGCATGAATTTTTTTTAAGTACTTTCCATATAACATTGTGAGTGTGTGTGTGCTGTTTCTTCATTCTCACAATGAAGTAAAGGAATCTGGATTTCTCTGTGACAGAATTATACCTAGATTCTTAAAACTGCTGCCAACAGAATACATTTCACTGGAAGTTTTAGTGATAAAGTATGGACCAGAGAGTATGAACTCTTCCTATGTTTGCCACTATCTGATTTAATGTCTTTATGATTTTTGTTGGTTTTGCTGTGTACCCATGCTGTGTTTCAAATGTGTCTCTTCCAAATTTATATGTGAAAATCCCAGTTCTCAAAGATGATCATATTAGGATGTGCAGCTTTGGGACTGTGCTGTTATGAGTGTGGAACCTCACAAATAGGGTTAGTGCCTTATAAAAAAGCTTTAGAGGGATCTATAGTTCCTTGTGCCACATGGAAGTACAATAATAAGTCTATATTGACCCAGAAGAGAGTCCTCACAGAAACATGCTGACACCCTGATATCAGACTTCCATCCTTCCAAATTCTGAACAGTAAGTTTCTGCCCTTTATCAGCTACCCAGTTTGTGGTATTTAGTTATAACAGCCCAAATGGATTAAGATAACCCATTTATGAAAATGCAGGTAGTCAGTCTGACATTCTATGAAATTCATGAGATGTGTCAACTAGAATGTGGTAGGGTACTCGGGACATGCTAAATTTCGTGTCTAAGAAAAAATGAATTCCATACAACAAAATCTAATAAAACTGAATTCTATTAATTCTTTATGTATTAAAAAGCCTGTATAACAGATTCTCTGCTAGGCCTCTCAGTCTAATGGAGAAGGAATTACTTTTGAATCAGCAGGTAAATTGTTTTATTATTTGGAGTAAAAAACAAAGTTTAAAGACAGGTTCTTGAGAGGTTTTGGAGAGTGATTGTAATCCTTTTCAGCTTCTACATTGGTACATAGATTTGGGTAACCAATCTCAAAGGAGAGGCTGAAAACAAATGGTTATATTTAATTGTTCATTACAATTATAGGGCTTTTCCTATTTATTTGTCATAGTGTTTAATTCCTGATAACAAACATTCTATGAATCTCGGAGAGAATGGCTATTTGGCTACAGGTCAGGTAATTCAGAGACTGGATAGGACCATCACTAGAGGAAAGTCACATACTTCCACAATGGAGGTCTTCTGCAACATTGTCCTATTTTCCATTATATACAGGAGTGGATATATTCCCCTAAGACTTTACTGAAAGAAACCTGACCTATTTCTAATAATCAGGTAATAACCAGACTTCCTTTGCTAGACTTAAAATTGTTTCTAGTGCACAACACATTTTCGGAATAATTGAATGTTAAAAATTAAATGACTAAATTTACATAAATTTACATGACAAGCATTCCATTTCCATGTATCTATTCATTCATCCGTTTTGGGTTTTTTTTTTTTTTTAAGATTTTATTTATTTATTTGACAGAGATCACAAGTAGGCAGAGAGGCAGGCAGAGAGAGAGGAAGGGAAGCAGACTCCCTGCTGAGCAGAGAGCCCCATGCAGGACTTGAGCCCAGGACCCCGGGATCATGACCTGAGCCAAAGGCAGAGGCTTTAACCTACTGAGCCACCCAGGAACCCCGTGTTTTGGGGGTTTTAACATAACTGTCATATAATCAGAAAAAAATAATCCAAAGAGACTTGAATTACCGTTTTTAAAAGATTTTTATTTATTTAATTATTTGAGAAAGAGAGCAGGAGGAGGGGGAGGGGCAGAGGGAGAAGCAGACTCTCTGCTGAGCAGGGAGCCCAATGTGGGATTCAGCCCTAGAACACTGGGATCATGACTGGAGCTGAGGACAGATACTTAACTGACTGAGCCACCCAGGTGCCCCAAGACTTGAATGATTTTAATAAAGAGTCCATAATATAGTTTATCTTCTTCAGTTGACATAAAGAAAATACCCCTCAACCTTGCCATATAAAATAATAGTCCAGATATTATATATTATAGAAGTTTTAAGTTTTTAAAATATTCTTATGAATGTGGTTCTTACATGAAGTGATCCATGGGAGTGGGTCTTTCTTTTAATACCAAATGACTGACAATAATTATTCATGTTTTTATTAGTTTTTTCAATTGTTTCAGTGATACCATATATGGAATTTGAGATAAAATGACTCTATTATTATTTAATCATTTTAGGTTATATTTTCTGCAGTGAACAAGAGATTTATAGCTTTTTCTCTTCCCAGAAAAGACTTTGAGATTAAGAAGAAAAGCCCTGCCCCAAAACAGTTTTATCAGTGTTATCTATGTTGCAGCACTACTTTGGAATTGAAAGATATTGCCTCTTCAGATATTGAATCTCTTTGTCTCTCTCTCTTTCCATGGAGTGAAAAGTGTTGGTCCAGGTTACTGTGACAATGTCCAAAGAGAAAAAGGAAAAGGAAGGAAAACCATGCCATCAGTAACAAATCCTGTAGGTTTACAGAATAATCTCAAGCAAGAAAGGACAGTCTAGAGAAAATTGGCTCTACTTCAAAAGGGCCCCTTAGTTAGAAGCATAACAGATCCATTATCATTAGAAAACAGAGAAGCAGGCTGTCTATACAGTGTTAGCGAAGAAAAATCTGAACCCTCCATGTTCTCAAATAACTTTAACAGTTTTACAAGCCTAATTCATTTTTGGGATAGGGCAATAAATTCTGCTATTCAAATCCCAGTAGTCTCCTGGGAAAGTTAATTAATTCACTCTCCAGTATATTTTTTTAAAAATTTGCTTTCTTATAAAATATTTCAACCTCATAGGAAATTACAGATTTAAAAATGTATGTATGTTATGTGAACAAATATTAATATTTAGCAACTAATTATTTGTTTTTTTTTAAAGATTTTTTAATTTATTCATTTGACAGAGATCACAACTAGGCAGAGAGGCAGGCAGAGAGAGAGGGGAGAAGTAGGCTCCCTGTTGAGCAGAGAGCCAGATGCGGGGCTCGATCCCAGGACCCTGGATCATGACCTGAGCTGAAGGCAGAGGCTTTAACCCGCTGAGCCACCCAGGCGCCCCTTAGCTACTAATTATTTGGTAAATATTATGTACCAGGCAGTTTGTTAGCAATGAAAATTTTAGGGTTTAAAGAAGGACAGCACAGTCTTTGCCTTCATTGGCCTTTGATTCTTATAATTGAGACTTGTGCACATAGCTCCTTATAGTAAAAGATTGAAGGTAGAAAATGCTATGGGTTGATTATACACACAATACCATAGGAAAATGAAAATATGTAATAATGTGAGAACAAGAGGAAGAAGACTTAGATTCAAATCTGCTGAGATTTTGTTATGCTAGTGGGTAGAAGAGAGTTGTTGAGTAGAGGTTATAACAGAGAGGGTAACTCTGTATGCGTTTCACAGTTGTGCCCTTAAACATATCAGGTCTGTAGAGGGAAATATGAGGAAATAGAGAAGTTCTAGAGGTAAAGGAGAAGGTGTTGTTTATATAAAGTAGTCAGGTAAAACCTGTCTGATAAAATTACATATGAGGGGAAAGTTAGTGGAAGGAAAAGTGTGAGCTCTGTGAATGGCTACCTGGGGGTGGGAAGTGGGGGTAGGTTTTGAATCTTCCTGACAGAGACAAAAGTAGTGCAAAGGCTCAGAGTCTGGAGAGTAACTGCTGAATAACAGAAATGGGGAAGTGCTGGGGGTGACTGGACCAGGGAGAATAAAGATATGGAGTGTGAGTAGTAAGACAAGTGAGCTAAGAGGTAGATGAGTTGTACTGCAAATTAAGGAATGTTACACAGACTTTCTAGAGTACCCAGAAGAGCACAACATTGACAAGTGATTTTGATTAATTTGCCTAATAAATTTTTAAATTAAAATAATCTTCTAATTAAGATTAGAAAGATGGCTGTTTTTATCATACATTTTAACCCCTGATTAATTATTTCTTATTTTCTCCCCTAAATTGACTTTCCCATAACTACATTTGGAGCATCGATCATTTGATAAATAATAGAAGATTTTAGTTCTTAAAATTCGGAGACTTGAAAATTATTTTACCAGATGGACTGAGGTTTGTATCTTAACCATATCTGACTTAGGTGATATTACCAATTAACTGCTGAGTGGAAATGGTACATGGAAATTCCTTTGAGAAAAAGATGGTACTTTTCTTTCCTTTCCCTTTTTCTACCTTGGACATTGTATCAGGACCCTTGTCCAGCACTTTTCTCTCTGTAGAAAGACAGAGAGAGATCAGAAAAGGTTCAGTATCTGAAAAGGTAATTTCTTCCTTTTAATCTCAAGGCACTGTTACAATATAGGTAATACTAATAAAATTTCTTTTGGGGTAGAATTTTTTTTTTAAACCTGATGTTTTCTCCATGAAGGGAGGAGAAATCTATAAATCACTGTTTACTCCAGAAAAAAAAAAAAAAGTCTGAAAGAATAAAATAGATCACAAAAGGTGTGTTTTATCATAAACTTATTTTATCATATGCATCAAAGAAACTGCATCTGAAATTTCAGTGGACTTGCTGGATATTTGGATGTGTGCAGCTTGCCCTGAGAAAGGTAAAAATAGCAATGAAGATAATTAGAAAACTGTGATCTTCTATTTTATAGTAAGACAGGGAGGAGATTATAAGGGCAAATACGCATTAAAGATAAGAAGCTTAATTTTCCCTGTTGAAAATACTTTCTCCCTTCACTTTTCTTAGAGTACTTACTTTAGAAAACTTGTAATGTTAAGTTCTATTTGAAATGTATATAAATTTGTTATAAAGCAAAATAGTCTCTTGCCAGCTTTAAGATCCAGGAATGTCTCTTTCAGGGTGTCTGGAACAATGTCTGGTATGTAATCATCAAGGCAGATGGCCACCCTATCTCCCAGTTTCTGTAGAACAAATGGTGGGAGCCTAACTTGGGTGAGCACTTCCTTCCAAGTTGCAAACTACCTCCTATTCTAAAGACATGAGTTTATTGTTCCTTTGGAAAAAGCCAATTAGCAAACTCAGATGACCACTCTGATTACTGAGAATGAAGTATGTATGACAAATGGTGCTGTCAAACCCTCTTACCTGAGATCCAGTTATTATTTATCTTGAGAACATGTGTGTAATGTGTTACCCTGCTTGTCTTTTTAAAGGGAGAGATTTCTTTCTGTCTGTGCAGTGTTTTAGTGGATTACCTGTGATGCACAACACATTCTGGTTTAATATTTATTAGTAGCAAAACTCTTTTCTTTCTCTTCTACCTTTGTGAAAAGTTCTCTGGATTAGGAGATTAAAAAAAAAAATCTGTTTCCCCAATGCATGTGCTGTATTTATTTAGAATAGCTACTTTTGCTAGTCTTTAAGTTCCATGAGTATAGAGCTTTATCTGTTTTATCCTGTATCTCCAGTATCTAGAGTACACCCTGACATGTAGAGATACCATATAATTATCTGAGTAAATAAATGTATCAATTAGTCAATAAATGAACTAGAATTTATCCTGTGATTTTTGTCACCAAATATTTCGTTGATGAAATGTCATTTCTACTTTCTGGTAGCTCCAAAACCTAGCTCCATGTTGTAAACTAGTATATAAAACATATAAAGATCCAGACTTTTAATTGGGGGTAGTTAAACCCCCAATTACTCAGACATCTTTAAATCTTATTCAGGACAGTAAGGATGGTAGTGATAAAACAGAAAGTGCCTTAGTCTCCATTCCTGTCTGGTGCCCTTTTCATTGTATAAGGAGGGGAATAAGTCCTTAAACCCTTATATCAGAACTTCTTATGTTCTGGTATCAAAATTGTAGTACACATGGTGAGTTAACCACAGTATCCTTTTGCAAGTCATAAAAGATTTTTTTCTGACTTACACATCATTAGGAACCTTAGATAGGAGTGTATCTGAGAACAGTGACATAAATATTGTTCCCTACAAGAAGGCACTTCAAGGCTTTTGTAAAAGATGTGTATATAGCTATATTCAGAAGAACCTGAGACTTTAAATATACCAATATCCCAGTTTGTCTAAAGGAAAAGGATTTGTAACAGCTGCTAGCCACAGGTCTCTGTACCCGGTGAGGCTGATAAAGTAGAGAGGAAAGTTGCAGAATTTAAATTAGACATAATAGATACATTTTAGAGGATATTATAGGGAGCAATCCATCCTTAGTGAGATAATATATATGAAACCCTAATAGTTTACCCTGCAGAATGATTTTTGTATATTTTATGCCAAGGAAAACAATGCTTAGATACTCAAAAATGAGCTCCCACAAGATTTCCCCATAAACTCTATGGCTCTAAGGATTATTTATTATTGTTTCTCTGTTGCAGATTAAGAATATGTGGAAGAAAAGTAGGAGAATGTGATAATTTTAATACACTGATGATAGCTTTAGTTTCAGGGTATTCTTCTGAAACTGAAAATACTTAAAGCCTTCATTGAGCCTTCAGGCAATTCAGCAGCTCTTTTCTCCTGCTGCTTCTAAAACCATTTATACCACAAAGCCTATTGGACTTCCTAACATCCCCCTTCCAGGAATCCACATTCAGATTTGATTGTACCTTGGAGGTGATGGATGCCGCAGGCCTAAATTCCACTTGGGCAAACATTCAGAAGACCCACTGAAGCTATGAGATGTCATTTGTATAGTTATGGCTGCACAGCCAAAGCTTCTACCAATTTCAGAAATAAAAGTAAGAGTTATGATAGAGGAAGGACTCCAAGTATTACAAGAAATTCTCTTGGCTCTATTTGTCCTCAAGAATTATTATGCAAACATATTAATCATGTGATTTCTTGTAATCAAGTGGACATCTTTACAAAAGAATTATCAGCTTGCGTGTGAGAAAGAGAAGTTATTCTGTTAGAATTATGTCTGAAATTGTGCTTAGATTTCTCAGATCATTTTGGTGATGGCACTTCTTGCAGCTGGAGTATAATTTCATTTGGTATGGAAGCAATTTTTTTAACATAATGTTTCTCACAGAAGCAGGTTTGCTTAACAATCCAGACTTACAGGAAGACTTCAGAAGAAATGGATCCATTTGCTGGGGGAAAAAAATCTGTTGCTAATACTGACTGCCAGAAAGAGACTGAATTTGCTCTTAATGTAAAGAGCTTTATTATCACAACTAAACAGACATGGGCCATTAACATAAACAAGTATATTTTATGCCATTTATTCATTTTATTCAGTGTATTTTATGCCATTTATGTCGGTATGGACCAAAATGTGCCCTCTGCCCCCCACAGTTAATATGTTGAAGCTCTAGTCCCCAACAAGACTGTATTTGGAGATTAGGAATTTAAGGAAACAGTTAAGGTTAAATGAGGCCATTAAGGTGGGGCCCTAACCCAACAGGCCTGTGGCCACATGCAAACAGGAAGAGGCACCAGGAGTGCATGAACACAAAGGGAAGGCTATGTGAGGTTACAACAAAAAGGTGCTAGCTGCAAGCCAAAAAGAGAGTTCTTACCAGAAACCATCCCAGTTTGCAACTTGATCTTGGAAATCCAGAATCCAGAACTGTAAGAAAATGAATTTGTTTTTTAAGCCCCTCAGCCTGTGGTATTCTGTTATGACAGCACAAGCAGACTAATTACATATGCTAATGCCAAATTCTTTTAAATATGGAATCTCAAAGATGGGGAAAGTGACTCAAATAAGGTGGCTATTCTGGATTTTCTTAAGGTGATAAATATGGTAATGCATCTCTGTCAGACAAACTTTCAGAAGCAGACTTAACAGTTTTTTCGTACTCTTAAGTTTATAACTGGCTATTTTTGACAGGTGAGGCCACAGAAATGGCCAGTTTGGTCATACGAATCTCCTTGGGGGCTTCAGCTCAAAGCACTTTTATATTGATTCCTAGGTAAATAATATGGTGCCTTGAAGGGTCTTTTCTCATCTTATTCTTTCAGCTCACTTATTTTGTATTTTTCTCCTACAAGTTTCTATTAATTTCTTATTGTTCCTCCCCAGCCAATTCACTCTCCCCCAAATTTAGCAACTACTTTCTCTGGTAACCTTCTACCTGTATGCTGAATTTACTCTTTTACTCTTAGATAACTGTTTCCTTTCTTTATAGCATTTTTGCTGCATTTCTCTCAGTTGGTTCTCCTTTTAAATAATCTCATCTCCCCAGTATATCACTTCCCCAGTAGTCTCACTAGAACTTACTGTGAATTTCTTCTGTCCAGTTTCTCTTCTGCTTTTGTGTTTAAATTTATTGATTATATAGACCTTATCCTTTGTATGTCTTATCTTTTCTACCCTACTCAGTATATGCTATCAAAATACCTTATCAAAGTCACAAATTCTGTTAACTTTTTTTCCAAATATTATCTCTGGGGCACCTGGATAGCTCAGTTGGTTAAGCGCCTGACTTGGGGATTCAGCTGTGGTCATGATCTCATAGGTCAAGAGATCAAGCCACATATGAGACTCCAAGCTCAGTGGGGAGTCTGTTTGGGATTCTCTCCATCTGCCTTTCCTATCACTCACATGTGCACATGCTCTTCCACTCTAAAATAACTAACTAAATCTTAAAAAAATAAAAAAATCTTGACATCGGAAGCTCCCCTCCAACCCAGTGATGGCTTATTTTGTGATCAAAATCTATTCCAAATAGTGGCCACCATTTATTAATTTATTGTTCATATAAATAGGTAGATAATAGCAAATGTCAGTCTGGTCAAAATCATAGTTACTTTGGAACATACTGGCAGCACAAGAATATGTTAGGTAGAGATGTGATAAACAGGATTTTACTTTATGGTATGATCATTGGATTGGTTAATTTTATGTGTTGACTTGGCTAGATTATATATAGTACCCAATTATTTAATCAAACACTAATCTAGTCATTGCTGTGAAGGTATTTTGTAGATATAATTATCATGTACAGTCCATTGGTCTTATATATGTGGCTTTGGTATTGGGTAATGAGTAGAACCTTACAGATATTTTATGCATGATAGAGGAACCTTATATATTGTTGAAGACTCAGGAGGAAGTGAAAAGGGTGGTAAGGAAAGCTTTTCTTGTCCTAGAGAACACATATATTGTCATGAACAGAATGTTGGGGAAATAAAATTAAAGGAAATATGAAGGAATTGTGGATCATGCTATTGGACAATGGCAGGAAGGTGACTCTTGTTATAAGGTGGCAAAAATCCTGGGTGAATTGTGTTCTGTTGTGTGTAAAGTAGAACTTGCAGGCATTGAACTTAGATATTTAGCTGAGGAGATTTCAAGCAAAAAATGGAAAGTGCAGCTTGGTTTCTCCTTGATGCTCACAGTAAAAGGTGAGAGGAGAGAAGTAAATGGAGGAAGGGACTATTACGCATAAAGGAACCAACATTTGATGATTTGGGAAGTTCCCAGCCTTTTCAGATAGTGTACTCTGGAATCAGGGCCAAGGATATGACTGGACAATTCTTTACTGAAGAGATTAGCCCTGTGTTTCATGGATTCAGTCAGCCATCTCTGGACAAGCAAGGTTAGGGATAGAGTTATCTAGGAAGGATCTGTGGATATTTCTCTTGTGTAATGACATCTAACCCTTGACATCCCCAGCAGACTAACATGTTTTTTTTTAAGAATATTACATTAGCAGACACACTTGTGCTTTGGACTGAAGGGAACCCAGAGAGGGCAAAAATGAAGGAAAGCTGTCAGACTTCAGGGATCCCATACACAGGAAATGGACTGGTAAATACCAGCATGCACTATTCAAGAGAAGAAAATAATGATTTCTGTGTCATGGTGCAGATGTAGACTCAGAGAGCAGAGTCAGGGGTCCACACAGTCCAGAGGTTGGGCCTGTAGGACTACTACAGGCCCTTAGGGCACACCATGCCATGGAGAATTATACTCAGGTGTTGAAACCTATTGGAAGTTGTCCTGCTTCATTATAAACTTGCTTTAGACTAGGGGCCTGTTTATTAGAGCCTTCAGAGGGAGCATGGCCTTGCCAACATCTCCTTTTCAAATTTCTGGCCTCCAGAACCATGAGAGAATTTATGTCTGTTGTTTTAAGCCACCCCATTTGTGGTATTTTTTTTTATGCTATCCCTATGAGACCAGTAGAGCTTGTGGAACAGTTAATAACTAGATACTTCCTTAATTATATTATTCATAACTTATGCTCCCTCTAATGCTAAACAAGTACTGCTTATATAAGTCAAGATGTATATAGACTTCAGACCCTGACTTGCTCAGTATATCAAGTTCTAAATGAAGTGAGTCATGCCTAAAAGTTTTAATATCTTTTTTCATCTCACTTTCCCCCTCATCCTCCTCCTTTCTTTTCTTCTTTCATTCCTCCCAATTTGATATTTCTAATATATCAGTAAGTTATCAAAAAACTTCTTAAAACTAATTGAAATGTACTTAAAGTCTCTTTAATGTATGAAATGAAAAAAGTAAAAAAGAATTCTAGTTGTGGACCAAAGAGAACTTGATTTCAATTGGCTAGTGCTTACAATCCCATAGTATATAAATATATATGGGAAATTTTATAATATGAGCATATAGAATAGAAAAGTTCTAATCTTGTTTGGATTTTTAACAACCATTGGTAAAAATAATTATAGTTCTTTGAAAAAAATTCACAGGATTTACTTAGGAGATCCTAATAGTTTTAATGATGTGTTTACATGACATTTGAAAATGTATTATAATTTTAGCCAACCAGAACAACTGTCTTAATATATAAGTTATAAACATATTCACTGTTTAAATGGAAAAAATCATCAATTAATTACTTACCATGCACTTTTTATCCTTATGAAAAATTCATAGGATAAAAGCTCCACTGCAGGTAATTAGAGCACATTATGTATAATCACTTGCCAAATTCCATGTTTTAAATCAATCATTTTTGTGTTCATATGTTTGAAGTAATTTCAGAAGCAAATAATCACAGAGCCCAACAAATGAGATAAAATGTAAAACAAATATAGCAAAGTATATAAAGTATATAAAGCAGTGGAATGAAGCAGAATCTCTTCTGTGAGCAACCAGGCAGCTTTATAGTAGTTGGAGGTATTGGGAAAATTGCATTTTAATAATTACATATAGTTGAGGATCCTGGAAAATAATAATCTTTTATGTAAATACAACAGGAAAAAGTGAACGTATAATCAAAGTGCAATGCAATTAATGAGGGACAATTATCTAAAGCAAAAGATCAAACTTGTTTTTAAAAAAGGCAATGCATGTAAGTTGTTTTAAAAAATATTATTTTCCAGGCTCCTCAACCATAAGATATTATAATATTTCTTCAGATATGAGTAATGCATTACACTGAGTAGATTATAAGCTATAGGACTATCAGTTTCTCCATTTCACCTAGTGCATTCTACACAGTCAGAATTCAGTAAATGTACATATTTTTATGTAGATGGCAGGAGGACATCAATCACAAGTCAATCGAAGTTCAGAGACATACTTTTTAAAGCTTAATTGAAGTGTAGCGTATAGCAATAAGAACTTCTTCAATGCGAATGCTAAATCACCCTTTACAAGAATAATAACCACTGAGAATTTGAATATCAGGCTTTACACCTAAGCAGGTTTGGGCTGTAAAGAAACACTTTCCTATAGATGGTGCATCCAAGGATATTGCACTTCATTGAGAAGGGTATGTGTGGGAAAAGCTGCCTTTCTCTAATGGTCTCAGTAAGTAAGTATGTTTATTCTTTTTTCATAGAAAAGAATAACAGAATCCTCTGAGAATGTGTAATCAATGGACTATTCTTGCTGATTTTGCTGGTTTATTTTCTTTAAAGAAAAAACCCAGGCCAAAGCCTTAATGTGATCCAAGGGTTGGTATTGCTCTTAGATGCCTAGAAGATGCAAATAAACATTTTCTCTGGGTAGATCATCCTAAGTCCATTTTCCTCAGAATTCCAGAAATTTAATTTACCCAAATATGATCAGCACTCAGATGATCAAAAACATAAAGAGTTAAGTCAGTTCTTCTGTAATGACTTTAGTAAAGTTTTCAACTTTCCTCAACAGTGATCTTGAACATCTTTTGTTAAATTTTTTTTTCCTTAAAGTGTTTCTGTGAGTTTATCACAAATTTGACCTCAACTCTTCACTCTACCCTGTAATCATGATATTTGTGCAATACCAGAAGTTAGGAGAAAGAAATTAAATTATCAAATACTTTTTAATATTGGAACCTGTTCCTTTTATAATTAAGAACAAGGTAATTATGCCATTATTTTTAATTCTGATCAATATAATGATCATAAAATGTATTTTTTATGTTTTCTTATAAAATAAGACAAAAGTTAAAAAGATTAGAAAAGTTACAGTACAATCATTTTCAAGTGATTTAGCAGTTTGGCTGGATATAGAATCCATATATAAGAGCCAATTTCATTGGTAGAACATTAGTTTAAAAATAATTGTTTAATATCCTACATTATTTACAGTAAAGTCTAGGTCAAAATCTAAGTCTAGGTCAAAAACTTGGCCAATAAATGTGTGAAAGCTTTGATAAAGAGCTTTTTACAATCATAGATTCCTGTTATTAAACATATCTAGAATGAGGCATTAGAATCTGTATTTTGTAAAACTTTTAGGCAGATGTAAGAACACATGGCCCTAAGGATAATGTGTAAATTATTCAAGTTGACATTTAAATCCGTTCACTCCGAGCCTTACCCATGTTTTTCCCATTTCCTGTCAGTCATAACCATGCATCGTATCAGTCATAGCATGTTAGGTGTTGGTTAAACTAGATTTTCACCATCCCCTGAGCACAGTACTTCCTTTTTTTCCCTTCTTTTTTAAGATTTATTTATTTTATGGGGAGCAGAGAGGGCAAAAGGTGGAGAATCTCAAGCAGACTACTGGCTGACTGGGAGCCCAACATGGGGTTGAATCCCATGACCCTGAGATCATGACCTAAGCCGAAATCAAGAGTTCAGACACTTGACTGAGTCACCCATGCGCCCTGAACACAGTACTTTCTTAACAAATTTTGGTCCTTTCTGCCCTGGGAGTATCTTTCTCTCCTGACTGAAAAGACATGGTTTAGTGGATAGAGTTCGGGTGAAGTCAAACACATATGTGACTTCTTTATAGAGAAGTTTATTTCAGATTATTAAGTGGCTTAAAGGATTATTTGAAAGCCTAAAAAGCCTAAAGGAACTTTGCAAAAGAATTCTCAAAGCTGCACCTCAAAAGTGGCCGCCAGGGAGTTGTTCCCTCTTAAAATTAGGAAGTCATTTTCTGCAGTGGAAAGCTCTGATAAATTCTGTTTCCACACTGCTGTTGTTGAGGTAACTAGGAAGTCACCATGTTCAGGAAATTGCCACATCCAAACCCTACTTGGTACTGCTCCAAGTTCCAAAACCTTGCCATGTCAGCTCTGATCACATGAACGGTCACATAAATGCAATGTAGTCCCTCATGGCTGGTGACCTGACTCTTACTAGTCAAAATGGTCAAAATCAAGTATTACTTCTTTCAATAAATTTCTCTAGTTTTCAGAAGAATTAGTCCCACTCAGTAGCCCCATTGAATGCTATATATTATACCATATTAGTATGCATTATAATCCCCTGCAATTACTTTTCTGTGCATCTGTTTCCATTGTTAATCTCTCATTTCCTTTAGAACAGTAGTTCTCAACTTCTTGTTCTAAAGTTGCCTTTCCAGTCTTAAAATTATCAAGTCCTTCAATACCTATTATCAGGTTAAAATTAAAACTAAAAAAGAATTTAAGGCATGGAAATTCACAAGCACTTACTACAAGCCATCAGAGCAATAATGTCATTAAATGTTATGCAGCCTCTATAGATACTTGTGGGAATGGGAATAAAAACGGAATAAATACCTTAATAGTATGTAAATAGTTTTGGCCACACTGACCCCATGAAAATGCCCCCAGAAATCCAAGGGGTCCTAAAATTATTCTGAAAAATCACCGTTTCAGGAAAGTGTAATAGTTCGGAGGAATTTGAACTCTCCATGCACTGTCACAGTCTCAGACCGTGAAATGTTAGGTTAGTGAGAAACATAGTCATTAGTGTTTGGGGAATCAAGTTGGGGATTAATGTGGAATTTAAAACTTGATTTTCAGGAGAAATTTAACTGTTTACATGATTATATTTCTATCCAGATAAAAGGTAGAATCATATGAAGTTATTACTTTCAGATCTGAAATATTGAACACTAGAAATTGGTCTTAACTGAATAGGATACACTTTAATGAAATGAAAAAGTGAAAATTAATCATAGATATGCTTTTTTTATAGTATATTTCAGTTTTACCCAAATTGGATACACCATGGATCACACGTTGCATTCAGTCTATTTCTACCATGATAAAAATCTATGTATCACATTTATTTCTAAGTAGAGGTTTGTCTTATTTCCACACTAGTATTACAAATAAATTTGTGTTTGTTTTGGAGTTTTCAAAGTATTGAATAAATACTTCTAGTCAAATATGGGAGAAGTTTTGCCAGTATTCAATCTTGGATCTCATGGACAGTGAGTTCTAATCCCGATTTTGCCAGTGACTAATTCTGTGGCATTGAACATGTCATTTTACTTTTCTGTCTCAGTTCTGTCATCTGTGAAGTAGAGATAATATTGTTCAGTTGAGCACATTGTTCTAGCTTGTATCTTCTGGATGACTCCACAAAAGAAATTCTGCATATGAAGTTGAATATATGCCAAGAAAATTAGAACAAGTTATCTACTTCAAAAACATTAAAGAAAGAGCCAGTGGAAATCATTTTGAAAATGCACCATATGCATTTTGAAATCATAATCAATCTCATCTTAGGAAATGCATCACCTATTTTGTAAAAATTTAAGAGATAATTGTTCTTTCTCTTTTTACAGAAAAAAGTCAGACATCAAAATACAACTTGTCTCTTTTGGAAAGTTTATAATCTCATCAAAATCATTTATATCTATTAATCACAGTTGGTGCTAGTTGATTTACTGGAAAAACTGTTCAAACAATGACAGAAAATGAAGAAAAATAAATCTTTCTGTTCTTCATCCAGTTATTAAGTAACCAGCTCTTTCAGCCTCATGAAAGTTCTGTATTGCTAATTTAAAAAATAAATTTCCTGAGGTGCAATGTCGATTTTTCTTGTAAGTAGTATCCAAGTCAGATAAAAAGGAATATTGAAAACAATGTTACACACATCTTTACATATATCACAATGAATTACTTCTAATTTACTTTTGGCCATCCCTGGCATTTTACATTGTTGGTAATATTGTTTGCTGCTATTTCAAGAATCATGCATCGCATCTTCCAGGTACACTTTAATTAAAGTAAAACATTAATGATTATGATCACAGGATTTGGAATCAAAGAAATTTGGATTTGAATTCATTTATAAGCTATAGAGCTTTTTAAATTTATAATTTCAAAATTTACTTATTGCAATAAATATATAATTATACTGAACATTAAACTACATGCTTGGTTACAAATGGACAAACATTTGCTTTAGAAAATTAAAAAAATCCATTATGTGATAAATAGCCTTTGAATAGTGTAAACTCTGATTTATATTATAAATGTTAAGAGTTATATTATCTTGCAGATACATAAATTCAGTATAACTATATTTTAAAGAAGTTTGGAGGAAAACAGGCAAATATTAATAGTGGCCATATTTACTCCTGGGGCATAGAACTGGTATGTTAAAGATCATTCTTTTAGACCATTCTGCATTTTCTAAATGTACTGTGATTAGTATATCTAACTTCTACAGTGTTTTTTGTTTGTTCTGTTGGCAAGTTTCATTCCATTCTTGGGTTTTGTTTCCATATCATTAAAACAAAAATAATAATACTACCTTTTTAGACTCATATGGGTAACAAAAGGTAAGCACAAAATTGATGAAAAAATATTATACCACTTTTCAGATTCAATGAGACCACTGTGTCTCCAGGCCTTCTCCTACACAACTTACTCTGTTTTTCAGATTTGTGTCTTTAATTTATATCTTTATATTTTATTTATTTATTTATATTTATATGTTTAAATTGTATCTTTGATTTAATTTGTATCTTTAATTCTTAACTATGAGAACAGAATCTAGCAACTTTAAGACAAATCTAGATATTTTAGTGATACTGGACTGGGGCTGATTAGATTACTTGGGTTGAATACAATTTAGGGCATAAAGGCTGTGGGTTCAGTCCTCACTGTTGTCACATTCCATTGTTTCAGATAAGAAGTCATTATTCTTCTCTTTATTACTCTAGTGAAATTTTAATAGGCTCCTTTTAATTTTTTCTTTATTATTAGGTTTTCAACAATTTGACTGTAATATGTCTTGGTACGGTTTGTGTTTTCTCTTTGAGCTTCACTGAGCTTCTTGAATATTTCATCATGTAGTAATTTTGTGATACATCTCCCAGGAATATGGATATAAAACTCGGGATTCTTTCCTTCAGAAATACATTGGCTTCTTTCCTTTCCCTAATTCCTTCTCAGATAAGGTCCTTTATTTTATTTATTTATTTATTTATTTATTTGGCAAGGATGGAGTAATTAGGTACCATAAGAGAGTACTACATGGGGATGCCTGGGTGGCTCAGTTGGTTAAGCAGCTGCCTTCGGCTCAGGTCATGATCCCAGCATCCTGGGACCGAGTCCCACACTGGGCTCCTTGCTCGGCAGGGAGCCTGCTTCTCCCTCTGCCTCTGCCTGCCACTCTGTCTGCCTGTGCTCGCTCGCTCTCTCTCTAACAAATAAATAAATAAAATATTAAAAAAAAAAAGAGAGAGTACTACATGGATATAGCTCATCAAGGTGATACAAATGACTACTTGAAAGAACAATCACTCTGACATAGTTACTACTTTTGCTTGAAAGAACACTCAGACATAGTTACAACTTTTCACCCACCTAATCGGGTTTTTACAGTATGGTTGACTTTATGCTTAGTAAAAATGGATTTTAAATGGTTAACCCCTGGCTTCTTTAAAGACATTGAAAGACTTAAAATGAACCAGTGGGACTTATTCTATGTAATACATTCATTTCTAAAAATTTACCATTAGGAGGCAAAGATGAAGTTAGGGGCTCATTCCCTACAGGGAAACAACATGATCACACTTTGGGACAGGAGAAATGGGTTGAATGCCCCTCTGAAAAGAATGATGGCAGCAGAAAGGTTGAGACTGTGGGTTGTCCTCATTTCCCAAGCTGTATAGCTTTGAACCAGTTATTTAACACTTTGGAATCTTAGTTACTTCATATATAAAATGGGACAATGTTACCTCAGGGTATTGCTATAAGAATTAGATAAGAACAGATAACTGATGTGTAACTGAAACATGGTGTGTGCATAAAATTCAAGAAATTGTAGTTCTGTATTGTAATTTTTTTTAATCCTAGGATCAGAATCTCCTAGGCCCCCTAAATAATATGACAAAATATGGGGTGCCTGGGTGGGTCATTTGGCCAAGCATCCGATTCTTGATGTCAGTTCAGGTCATAATCTCAGGGTCCTGGGATTGAGCCTTACATTGGGCTCTGTGTTAGCTGTGGAGCATGCTTAGGATTCTCTCTCTCTCTCTCCCTCTCTACCCCTCACTGCAATTTACACACATCCACATTCTTGTTAAAAATAATAATAGGGGTGCCTGGGTAGCTCAGTGGGTTAAAGCCTCTGCCTTCAGCTCAGGTCATGATCCCAGGGTCCTGGAATCAAGCCCCGCATCGGGCTTTCTGCTCAGCAGGGAGCCTGCTTACCTTCCTCTCTCTCTGCTTGCCTCTCTGCCTACTTGTGATCTCTCTCTGTCAAATAAATAAATTAAATTTTAAAAAAATAATAATTAACAAAGCAGTGAGATAAGTTTTTAGGTAGTAACTTTGTTTTTTCAAAAATAGGTAATTTACATTCTAACTTTCATAATATAGCAGGTTATAATAAGAAACACCAGAAAACATTTAACTATGGATTAGCTGTCTGGTAGGTCTAATTAAGAAACTTAATCTTTGCCATTCCATATTATTTGCATACTTCTATTTAGACTATAAAAATAAAATTATCTAAAGACTTTTGTATGGCTCTCAACTATATGACTTTCTCCTTTCTATGAACGCTTGTATGATTTAAATTCCATAACATATACAAGTTAATTGCTTTTATTTAGGATCATGGAACTAAATAAAAAGAATAATTGAATAAAATAGTGTAAGGAAAACTTTACATATGGGAAGTTTCAGGGCATGTAAAGATTCTTCTGGTCATATGGGATAAACTTTTATTTTGATGTAAGAAATTTATATCTTAATATATTGAATGTAAATGAGATTATTAAAGCAAAATTGTAGCTTGAACACATAATTTAAGACTCTTGTTTCTATTTGATAGTCTTGAGCCCTAGAGTTTTATGAAGATCAAATTTAGCTGAGTTTCACTTTCCAGATCTTGCTTAAAAAGGGGCAACTCCTTTAACATTTTACTCCAGTGTGCCACCTCTGTCATGACTTAAGATCAGAAATGCAAGGGACGCCTGGGTGGCTCAGTTGGTTAAGCAGCTGCCTTCGGCTCAGGTCATGATCCCAGCTTCCTGGGATTGAGTCCCACATCGGGCACCTTGCTTGGCAGGGAGCCTGCTTCTCCCTCCCTCTGCCTCTGCCTGCCACTCTGTCTGCCTGTGCTCGCTCTCTCTCTCTCTCTCTAACAAATAAATAAATAAAATCTTTAAAAAAAAAAAAAAAAGATCAGAAGTGCAAAATGCTTCTCTCTGCTTCGCACCCAGACTTGATTTAGTTCTCTTTTTACTTCTCCCCAGCAGAAATTCTTTCCTTATGATCTGGCCAAAAAAACCCCAAACATACTCTTGTGCAGTGTTTTTATCATTTCTACTTTTTTAAAAAAAAACCACCTCCCTATTCTTTTCACACATGTTCTAAAAAGCATACAGATTAACAAGTTGAAGAAGTAAAACCACACATAATTCATGCTAGGGAAGCTAATACGGTCCGTGCATGTGCGCCTGTGCGCACACACACATTCACACACACACACACACACACACACTCCAATTTACCTGTAAATACAAAAAGATCTACAATTTGAAAAGCTGACTTGTTGGAGAGAGTTGTGGGTGCAAAACCTTGTTGGGACAGATAAATACAACCTCAGAAGGAGCAAACCTTACTTACTGAAAACAAGTCTAAGTCCTGAAATCAAAAAAACTTGGGTGGGATGGCTGTGTTAGAAATTCATCACTTTGGGGTTAAAAAGAGAGGATTTTGGAGGTGTTCCTCAGGTCGTTGGTGGTGAATATATAGGAGGGAAGCAAGAGGAAAATAAGTCTTTAGAGAAAAATAAGGGGGGGGGGAGAAGAAAAAGAGGTACAGAAGTAAAAGACACAATGATTTCCCTCCAAAAATAAAGCTGCTGTTATGGAAACTGCACTTCTCTGTAGCAACCCAAGGTGAATTTGAACTAAACAATTTAATTGGCAATCCAGACCTCTCATCTCTACTTGGTATTGTTGCCAATACTGTGAAATAGGAGACATTACCCAATAGACAGAAAACTGCTTGCAAAACACATAAACCACAACAAGAAGAAAACATAATGAGAATGACAAGATTTTAGCTAATGACTTGCTCTTCAAAAATGAAAAACAACAAAAACCTAAAAAACCTGGGGAACATATCATTCTGAATTAAAACATCCTTAAGCAGTCGTGTGGATGAATATATTAAAAGAAACTGCTTCAAGTAAGACATTCAAAACTCAGATCAGTTGGTTAAGCGGCTGCCTTTGGCTCAGGTCATGATCCCAGCGTCCTGGGATCGAGTCCCACATCAGGCTCCTTGCTCGGCAGGGAGCCTGCTTCTCCCTCTGCCTCTGCCTGCCTCTCTGTCTGCCTGTGCTCTCTCTCTCTCTCTCTCTCTCTAACTAATAAATAAATAGAATCTTAAAAAAAAATGGATAGTAAAGTAAAATAGGAATTAAGAGTTGGCAAACTCATGAAAGACATTGGAAAAAAATACCAAGTCATTTCACAAATGAACAATAAATTACAGAATTCGCACACACAAATAGCCTTGATTCAACAGAAACCATAGGAAAAGTCATTTAGTAAAGGTAGGAACAGAAACAAGAGAAGAGATAAAAAGTAAAGAAGCAAATACCATTAGAAGAGAGGGAGTAATAAATATAGAAGATAAGCACAGAATGTCCAAACATACACATGCATTAGTCCCTACAAAGAAAAAGACAAAAATAATGAAATAAAAACTAATATTAAGAAGTATGCTCCATTTCAGAAATCAAGGACTTACTACATTTTCACTTTGCAAAGGCCTGTCATGTAAGTTAGAAAATTGACCTGTAGTGGCCACCTTGGAGATTTATCCTGATAAAATTAGTAGCCTTCAAAGATAAAGGAAAAAAATCTCCAGGGGGGAAAAATGTTACTAAAAAATAGAACAGAAAACAATCATAAATATTTTCTGCTCCATGCTGTAACCAACTCCTTCAGCCTCAATTTCTTTTATAAGATAAGCCCTTTAAGTATAAGAAAACATGAAGATTAAAAGCAATACATACCTGAAAACAGTAAAACCAAAGAAAGTAGTGATAGCTATATTAATATCAAAATAAAGGTAAAAAGTATAAGGAAAGATAAACACATTTCATAATAATAAAATGGCAAGTTTGTCAAGAAGACATAATGGGAATGAATTTAAAGCCCCTAAATATCATGTATAAATTAATTTCATATGGTTTGTGAAATTGACATACACTTTGAAAAATACACCAAAAGCTGAAAAAATAATTAAAAGTAATGAATGTCCTATATCCATAAGTCAAGTTAATCTGTAAGAAAATTCTTACAAAGAATACTCCAGTTCAAAATAGTTTCGTTGTTCAAATTTTCCATATATTTAAGAAAAAATACAAATCATATAAAAATAATTGGGGAATAGAAAAAAATCAAAACTTCCAAACTGGTTTTGTGAGTGCAGCATAGTTTTAATATCAAACCCTGGAAACAGCATTATAAGAACAACAAAAAGCAAGACTATCTCTTAAAATATAGATGCAAAAATAAATTGAATTCATCAGCATATGAAAACAATTATACATTATGACAAAGCGAGGTTTATTTTAAGAAAGCCTGTTTCATTTAACATTAGAAAGTCAATAAATAGACATTTTATTCATGACCTCAAGAAAGCAAGAAGAAAAGCATATCTTTTCAGTATACAAGGAACAATTTTTTGACAAAATTCAACACATATTCCTTTTTAAAAACCACATAAACTAAAAAAAATGTTTAAAAAGTATAAACAATTTGGGAGCAGTACAAAAATCTATTTTTCAGTTGATTAAATCCATCTGGGAAAACCTACAACTAGTAATATAGTGATGAAATGTTAAGGTTGTCCTGTTGAGTTAAGCAAAAAGTCAAAATTTTCTACGATTCTATTCAGTATTTTATGGAAATCCTAGCCAGTGGATTAAGAAAAGTTAAAAAGGATAACTGTTATAAAGATTACAGAAAAAATGAAACTACCATTATACACAGAAATTTCAGAACACTTGACAGATAAAAAATCATTGGAATTTAGTGTAGTTGATATAAAAATAAAGGATCTTTTACATATGAGCAAAAACCAAATTTAAAAATGTAATTTATTCACAAAATGTGTACAATACCTAAATAGAACTGTAGGCAAAATCTTTATTTTGGACACTTTTATTGCAGTATTATTGACAAAATAAATTTCACATTTAGAAGTATGCAAATTGATTAGTTTTGACATGCTTATATTCTATGAAACCGTCACAAAGATAAAAAATCTTTCCCTACTAAAAATACATTTAAAATATTTATAGGAAAATTATTTTGTGTCTGAAAGAATGCTTTGAAATCATTAAAAAGTAGCATGGCACGGTGCTATAGATAAAAGAATGATGGAATGTTAGTAATTGCTGATACTCTTGATAAATACATGAAAATTTATTATGTCATTTTCTCTATTCCTGTATGTAATTGAACATTTTTTAAGGGAGGAAAGGCAGAGGAAGGAGGTTGACATGATCAAACCAAATAATAAAACATTCAGGCACAGAGTGTGGATAATAAGTAAGAAATTTAGAAGTTTCTCTTCCTCAAGAGATAATGCTAAAACTGAGAAATCAAGTCATAGACTGGAAGATAATGTTCACAATATATTTGAAAAAATATTCAAATTTAGAGTAGAAAAATATTCCTACAAATCAATAATAAAAATAAAAATGGTTCAGTTAAAATGGAGAAAAGAGTTGAACATACAGTGTCTACAAGGACCTGTGGATTTACAACAATGTAAGAAGATATTCAGTATTATTAGCCATCAGAAAAATGAAAATAAAAATTGAAATAGTACCATAGATCCCCTTAGAGTGGCTTAAATTGAAAAGTCTAATAACTCCAAATATTAGGATGCAAAGTAAGTATATCTATCATATGTTGCAGTTGAAAGTTAAAATGGATGGTACTATCATGTTGCACAGATTCACAGTTTTGTTTTTAATAAAGGTACACCTACAGCTTACTTAAATTCTACTAACAGTTGCTGACCCACTGCTTAAGATAGATTTTCACAAAAGACCTACGTAATAATGTCCACTCATGTTTTGTTTATAATGCAATAGATAATAGATAGTTAGATAAACTACCAACCCTATGGGAGAATGAATAAATATATTTTGTTACATTCATACAATGGGATATTATTTAGCAATAGGAGAGAATGAACAATTATACAACAACATGTGATATCATTTAAAAAATCATGCTAGGCAAAAGTCAGCAGATATAAGAGTTTATATATTATTATTTTATTATATAATGATAAAGAACAGAGGACATGGATCTATGGAATAGAAATCAAAACAGTGAATACTTCTGGTTGGTGTATGGAATATTGTCATGAAAAATTTACAAAGAAACTTTCTATTATGGATTGGTGTTTTGATTACACAGCAGTATAAATTAGTCAAAACACATCAAATTATACAACTAAAAGCTTTAAACTTTACTGAAATATATTTATCTCAATAAAAAATAAATTAATATAAAACATCAAATGAAAGGCCAATCTCATTTTCAAATACTTTTAGTAAATTGTATCTTTTTTTTTTTTTTTTTGGTAAATTGTACCTTTTTATATGTAGGATGAATACTTGCTATCAAGTTGTTTCTTATTCCAGGGATAGAAGATTCATTTAATATTCGAAAGTAAATCATTTTAATTCACTTTTTAAATGATAAAGGGATGGCCATTTTAATAAAACAAGAAAACTTTTGATTCAAATTAAGGACTATTTGGAATAAAAGTCTTTAGCAAATCTAGAGTAGAGGATTGTTAATCTGATAAAAGGAACAAATATAAGAAATCATAATTAATTTTAAAATGTTGAAAGTTGAAATAAGAAACAAGATATTGGGTATCTTCTGTCACTACCTATATTTAACACTGTATAGTTTCTAGCCTATGCAATAAAGCAAGAAAAATATGTAGTAACACTTACTAAATAGGAAATAGATCTGCCCTGATCCCTAGGTGGTATGGCTGTAGATTTGGAAAACTATAAAAGAGTCTTCGGATAAACTCCTAAGATGATTAAATGGATTGCCAAAATAAGTGTAACATATTGCGTGCGTGTGCGCGCGCGCACACACACACACACACACACAATAACATAATTTGAGTGAAATAGAAGATAAGTAAAAGCTGGAGCATCATGTTCACTAATCAGAAAGTTCGAGTTTGTAAACTTGTCAGTTCCTTCCCAAATTGATCAGTATTTTCAGAGTTCTTAATTAAAATTCAAAAGTTTGATAAAACATGAACACTAGCAATCAGATTTCAGAAGCTATGGGAAAATGGTGTAAGTCCATATATATCCAAAACAAGCTTGAATAAATTTAGCAGAATTATATTTCTGGCTATCAAGGTTGTGTTCGTTTTCTTTTCTTTTTTTTTAATTTTATTTATTTATTAGAGAGAGAGAGAGAGACAGAGCTCACACACAGAGGGAGAATCAGACTCCCCACTGACCAAAGAACCCAATGTGGGGCTTCATCCCAAGACCCTGAGATCATGACGTGAGCCAAAGACAGATGTTTAACCAACTGAGCCACTCAGGCACCCCATGGTTTTGTTCATTTTCAACTTATTGTCTTTGGACTCCAAAGCCACCAATCTCTTCCCTAATTTGTGATACTGGATCTGGAGCCTATAAATGTTTCTCCATTGCCAGCTGGCTCAATATTAGATTTTATTGTTACTGGATGCTGAAGGGATACTGGAGGTCAGCAAAGGAGAAGGTGCTTCTCTGCCTGGTGGTGGTGGTGGGTCGTTCTGTTTTGTTCTTTTTCACTACAGGTCAGTTAACTAATCAGAGTGCAGCAGACTCATTGGCACACACTACAGCAGCCCTCAAGGACCAGCAATGGTTAAGTCACACCCTACCATTTTTTCCCACTGCCTTCTTTTTTTCACACTTCTTTATCTATAGGTTGTTTTCTGCATTTGATATTTCTCAACCCCTTGGAGTCCTGTTTACCTTTTTATTTGTTAACAGTGCTTCATAATAAATTTTTCTATTTTCTTTTTTTTTTTAAGATTTTATTTATTTATTTTACAGAGAGAGGGAGATCACAAGTAGGCAGAGCAGTAGGCAGAGAGAGAAGGGAAAGCAGGCTCCCTGCTGAGCAGAGAGCCCGATGCAGGGCTCCATCCCAGGACCCTGAGATCATGACCTGAGCTGAAGGCAGAGGCCCACTGAGCCACCCAGGCACCCCAAATTTTTCTGTGTTCTGAATTAATCTGCATAAAACTATCATAAATGTACCATAATTACAGGTCTTCCTGGTACAAATATAAGCAGATAAATCATTGAAGAGTACAGAGAATAACAAATTAAACCCCTACATATAGGAACACCATTTTAAAACAGAGGTGACTTTTCTGAGCAATGAAAAACATAGTATTTTAAATAATTTGTGCTGAGGCTATTTGGAAAGAAACATTAAATTTGACCCCTACCTAAAACTGTTCTCAAAAGTCAACTTGAAGAGGATTGTTGATCAAAATGTGAAAACAAATCAATATACCTTCTAAAGGATAATATAGGACAATATTCCTATGAGCTCGGGAAACGATTTCTTAAGCAGGACCCAAAATGTATGTTCTAAAATCAAGTAAAAAAATGAACTAATAAAATTAGCTAAAAATCAAATTGATAACATAACTAATAGCAAGACAAAAATAATTTCTTCAAATGAATTTTGAACATTGTACTCTGACTATATATTCTCATAGGATTTTTTGAAAACAGATATGATATAAATTATCTTTAATAATTTAAGCAGTTTTAAAAAATCAACAGTTTTATTATTGTTCTAAATCATAATTAGAAATTTTCTTTTAGAAGTAGAAGAACATGTGCACTACTACTCTGGGATTTTCATCTAATATTTTATTTCTTTAATGTGTTTAACAAATACCTAAAAGTGCAAACTAGTTATTAAGATTATAGATAGTCAGGTAATAAACAGAAATCATGGGAAGACAGTATATTGATTATACATTGCCACAATAATGTCCCACTGTGAACTACAATATCTCAGTCACATTAATTCATTTGGTTTATGAGTTTGTGAATTAGCATGGGCCAGTTGGTTATGGCTAGATGCCTATGATTCAAGGAATGAATTTGGGTGTACTTTCTGTGAAGTTGGGGCACACATGTCCTCTGCATGTGTGTTCATTGTATATGTGTTCATTCTGTGGTCCTCCTGAGGAGCAGAAACTATCCAGAAAAGGTCTTACTATAAAGATGTCAGAATTAGAATAGTCATAGCCCAGTTGCACACATTTTTGCTCTCTGAAAGCCTTCCTTTGGCCACTCAAGTCACATGGTTGAACTCAAAGTCAAGGTGTAGAAAAGCATATGCCACTGATTTAATGGGAGGGTCAGAAAAATCACATAAGATAAAACATAGATAAAGGGATGATTAAAGAATTGAGGCCATCTAGGCAGTCTACTACTGGCAGTTGGACCATATAATATTACATATATTTGCGTAATTATAATCCTAACCACTGTATGGCAACATGACTCCAGTGTTTGTGTAGCCAAATGTATACTTAATTGTTTTTATTAATAAGGATTTATTAGCCAATGTATTAGGGAATTAGTTGTACTTTTTTATTTTAAAGATTATAATATAGTTTGACAAAATTTTATCTATCCTGTGAGAACTCATGGATATATTGTATGTGTAGTACTTTTCACAGTTATATTTAAAACTGTTTAATGTTTGACATTGGCAACTCCAATTTTTCCATTTCCTTTCCAGCTGTCTTTGATGACTCACAATATCTTTCTTAAGCTGAAACAGGATTTTACTTCAAAACAGATATAACCTAATTGTGTTCACAGTTGTATTCTTTGTTTAGGTGTAATTTATCCTTTTTTATTTTTAGGATTTATTTTTTTTGACAGAGAGAGAGAGGGAATACAAGCAGGGGAACTAGGAGAGGGAGAAGCAGGCTTCCCACTGAGCAGGGAGCCCAATGCAGGGCTGGATCCAAGGACTCTGGGATCATGACCTGACCTGAAGGCAGACACTTTAAGACTGAGCCACCCAGGTGACCCATAATTTATCCTTTTCATCCTATCTATTTCTGGCACCACCAACTAAAAACCAATACAAATAATAAATATTTACCAAGACCATAAAATAATAAAAACAATTGAATTGGCATAGGGCAGTTAAAGGAATGCCAGCATCTCAGTAGTCTTTCCTTAGGGCTTTTGAAACAGATTAAATAGCCAACAGATCTTGATCTGCCTTTTTTTAAAATTTTTTTTTAAAGATTTTATTTATTTATTAGTCAGAGAGAGAGAGAGAGAGCGAGCACAGGCAGAGGGGCAGGCAGAGGCAGAAGCAGGCTCCCTGCCGAGCAAGGAGCCTGACGCGGGACTCGATCCCAGGACGCTGGGATCATGACCCGAGCCGAAAGCAGCCGCTCAACCAACTGAGCCACCCAGGCGTTCCCCCCCCCCTTTTTTTTTTTCTTAAGATAATCCTGCCGGAAGGCTGGAGAATAATAGATTAGGCCCATGGCTAGAGTGGTTTATGATAATACAGTGATGGATGAGAACTGATAGTTTACAACTTTTTTTGTTATCAAAAAAAAATAAATAATAACTGGAAGCCATTGTCTGGTATGGCTACCAAGCCAGCAAAAGCAGCAGGCAAGGCATTAACAAAAGAAGATGACAAATTCCCTGTGGAAATGTGCTTGCTTGTTAGCCACTGTAGGTAATGTCCATGAATAGTCAAGTGGGAATAGGAGCCTATAGGAGGGGATGCACGTGAGTGGATTCCTTCACTTACTGTAATCTGATTTGTCTCTTCAATCATCATATAGATAGTTTAGTTATAAATTATATCATCATAAATCAATCATAAAATAATAACAGACTACTGTGTTTTAGATAAAACATCTCAAAATAAAACATTTAGTTGTTTATTTTTTACTTAGAAAAAAGCAGGTTTAAATAATTCATTTGCCTCCCCTTTCCCATAGGCCATGTCAATTCCATCTTTACCACATTCTATTAAATGTCATTAACTGACAATAAAAGAACATGATATGTTATGTTAAATTGAAAACAAGCTTTGTCATTAGGAATGAAAGAGATAGTTATAATAGACAATTACTGCATAAACAAATTAAATACTTCTGACCCCATTACTTTAAAAATAAGAATTTTAAATTAACACATTTTAGTTTTGGTTAAGGGTTAGATGTCTTGATAGTCTTTCAGATATAAAGTGAGCAGCCTACAAACATATTGTGACAACTAAATTGTCATCAATATACCAAGGACATTCAAAATTTAAGTGAATTTGACTTTAGGCAAGTTATTGTGCTTCCGTTCCTTCTTTTAGAAAAGTCACTTATAGTACCTATCTCAGACATTTGTGGTGAGAAGTAAATGAGATAATACATGAAAACCACTGGTATGAAGTATGTACTCCATATCTTTTAAATGCTATTATTAGTGTAGTTACTATTTTATATATTATTACATACTATAATAAATATGTCCCTTTTTTGGGACTTTATTACTGTAATAATTTCACAATGCATTCATCAACACTGGGTACTAGCTGCTTCAGTGGAATACATCTAAATCAGAAAATACGACTAATGGTTATATCTTTTAAAGAAATGTTACAGGTTCCACTTGCCTTATCAAATTTCAGTTAAAGCTATGGGACATACAGACACACTTTTGCTATTTTACATATTTTTACAATTTACTTTAGTCTTCATCTTGTTAGTGATCTTTAGTATTCTTTTGGTATTTCTCACCTCTCTACCATTTGTAAGTAAATAAAGGAAATCATAAAGTTGGAGGCACTTCATAGTCTCTGAAAAATACAATTCTTTGAGATTTCAGAGATTGGGGAGATAGGGAAGTAGGAAGATATTAAATGTATAGGAAATATACATGTGATTACAGTAAGGAAAAAGGAAAAGTAATTACCAAGTGTCCATTGCTCATGTATGTCTGTATTCATGACTTGTTGCTATAACACATTACCACAATTTGTGGCATAAAATAATGCAAATTAATTATCTTATAGTTATGGAGGTCAGAAGCCTAAAATGGATCATTAGGACTGTATTCTTTCTGGGCGCTCTAGGAGTGATCTGTTTCCTGGTCTTTCCTAGCTTCTAGAGGCCCTCTACATTTCTTGACTTGTGATCCCTTCCTCCATCTTGAAAGCTGGTATCAAAGCATTTTCTTGCATCTCTTATATTTGCTTCTATCCTTGCATCTTGTTTCTCTGATTCTTACTCTCCTGCCTTTCTCTTATAATAACTGTGTGATTACATTGGACCTAATGCTTAGCATCCAGGATTATCTTCCCATCTCAAGATCCTTATTTCAGCCACATCTACACAGTCCCTTTAACATGTAAGGTAACATTCACAGGTTTGGGGATTTAAGATGTGGACATCGTTGGAGATATTATTCATATATATTTTTTTAGTTAAGATCTTATTTATTTATTAGTTAGAGAGAGAGAGCGAGCACAGGCAGACAGAGTGGTAGGCAGAGGCAGAGGGAGAAGCAGGCTCCCTGCCGAGCAAGGAGCCTGATGTGGGACTCGATCCCAGGACGCTGGTATCATGACCTGAGCTGAAGGCAGCTGCTTAACCAACTGAGCCACCCAGGCGTCCCGATATTATTCATATTATCTCAGTGTTACATGCTTTATGGGCTACAACAAAAAACAAAAACTCAAAAATAAGAACATCTAAAAATGCTCTGTTTATTCAAGCTCAGACTTAGTGAGGACAGTCTGGAGAATAAACTGAGTAAAGCCCAGTTTATTTCAAGAGAGTAAGAAAGGGGAGGGATGAAGAAAAAGAAAGAAATATTAAAAATCTCCACTGTACAGAAATAGTAGCAAGCCAAGTTGAAAAAAACTGTAGTATGTAACAAATGTTGGAGAATTTGAGCAATTTTCTGGGAACTTGATACAGAGAATGTGGGCAATATTAGATAACTTGCTGTGGGACATCTACTTGTACTGTTAACTGTGTTATTTTTCCTTGCGTAAGATGTACTTATAAACATGACAGTGTAAAGACCCAGTACCTTTCTTTTACAGAAAGTGCCATTTCCAAAATGAGCAAACTGAAGACCTGGAGTGGATTAGTAAATGCTTTAGCTCCCTTGTGTTATACCATCATCCCAAGGCAATATGTCAAGGTAGAACACAAAATGATACACTAAAAGTATGCACACACACATGTAGCCACAGCTCTTCATGTGCAAAATGTAGATAGCTAAAATGAAGTTTTATGAAGGAGCCATTATTGAACATAATGGCTTATATTGCCAATCTAAAAGTAAATGTCCAATGTAAATATGGCAATACAATTCTATTTTCTGAAATTAATATTTTCAAATGAATGGCATTCACTGAGAGGTTTTAAATGGTAATCAATCCAGTGCCATAAGGAGGTTAAAAGGGAGCCAAATACTGTTCTCTGGCAGAATATTATGACAAAAGAAATCACTTTGTTAATGAGAATAAATTAGTTTATCTTCCAGAAAAATAGCTGAAATTTAGTATCAGCTATGTTTGCTAAACTGTATTAGAACAAATTAAACACAACTCAGGAAATTCTAATCATGTAAAAGCAAAACACTAGACAAACCCCCAGACTAGGAGATGCTCCACATGTTCGAGAAAAAGTGATCACATGTAGTGATTTATTTGTGTTTATTCTTTTCAAGAAACTGCTGAATTTTCAGCTATTGAGAATATTCCTGAATAAAATAAAGTTTTAAAAATGTTTCTATCACTGTATCATTATGCCCATACCCTGCCCTTAAAACCAAACAAATGTGGTTCAGTAATCATTGGATATACTTAGGATCATGGATTTCATGAAAAGGTTAGAATACCCTAGTTTTTCTCTAGAACTTATTTGTCATGTTAAGTAAAGTTTGGGCTCATGAATTAGAGAAGATATATTATGAAATAAGTCATTTCACTAGGAGGCCCTGAAAGCTCATTATATAAACACCTTATATATATGTAGTATTTCTCTTTCCAGAGCATCTGGATGGATTCATGATCAAAGGTACTGTTTTCTTTTGATCAACACAAGCAAAACTCAGTCATGAGTTTCCCAGGGAAGAAAAAGTAGTAATGTTTGTACACTAGGTGTTCTTTTTACATTCTAGGCATTTCTTAAGGGCTTCCCATATATTAACTCATGTAATCTCCATAACAAACCTATAAATTAAGTATATCACTACCCCCATTTTACATTGAGAAAAATAAAGTTAATAGAGGATAATTAACTTGCTCAAATTCATGTGAGTAGTTTAATTTAGTCTGCTTCTAGGAGCCATGCAGTTAGCTTTTCCATTATAATACACATCTGCATAGATGAAAAACAGTGAAAGTTTTTTTTAGTTTACCTATTGTCATTATAGTAATCCAACAGTAGTTACTTTTGGATCAAAGTTAATATATGAAGATAGAAGAATTACCAAATGTCAGTGCTGCCTGTACCAATGTTATCTGAATAGGGAGGCTGTGGAGAATTTTCTAGTCAGACGTTCAGCATATTGCTTTATGTATCATGTATTTCTCTTTTTTATTTCTGCTTTTCCGATCTTGGATTCTGTCAGGTCAGTTGTGGCATTTAAGCAATTTCAAGGTGTAGTGAACCATGAACTGAATTTCCATAAATATTCTAGATGGAAGACAGGTAAAATAAAGATGTCTACAAAAGTGAATGCATGGGAACATATTCATTTTAAAACCTCTTTCTGTAACTATGCTGCCTTTTGGGTTTGAACTGTATCTTAGTTATCACGCTATCACTATCCTAGCGTAGTATTTTCATCAGTTTTTGCTAACAGTATACCACATGATAATAAGTACTGTGGTAGGAATAAAAAGGATAGTTCTGAGGTATACCTAAATATGGGCTTCTAATTTTTTTTCACCATAAACCATATTCTGTTTTCCTCCATTTTCTTCAGTGGTAAAAGGAAATACCATTCCCTATTCTAATACTTTTAGCAGAAACCCCCGTCTCTATAGCTATCTGAGATGTATGAACTGAAATGATTTAACATTCTTGGATTACCCATGATGAAAAAAAAAACTTTCTATGAAAAAAGATCTTTTCTTTTTTTAAGAGAGAGGAGAGAAAAGGGGAAGGAACAGAGAAAGAGGGAGAGAGAGAATCTTAAGCAGGTGCTACACCCAGCATGGGGCTCAATCTTACCACCCTGAGATGGTGACCTGACCTGAAGTCAAGAGTCAGAAGCTTAACCAACTGAGCTACCCAGACACCCCTACCCCTGCAAAAATTCTTAATATGGGTTTATTCATATTCCGGATTGAAAAGGGTTATTTCAATATGTCACACGCTTTACAGTCAGTTTACATTTGGAAAAAATACGCTGTAGTTACAACATATTTGCAGTTACCATTAAGAAGGAACAATCAGGGGCACCTGGGTGGCTCAGTGGGTTAAGCCTCTGCCTTCGGCTCAGGTCATGATCTCAGGGTCCTGGGATCGAGCCCCACATCGGGCTCTCTGCTCAGCGGGGAGCCTGCTTCCTTCTCTCTCTCTGCCTGCCTCTCTGCCTACTTGTGATCTCTGTCTGCCAAATAAATAAATAAAATCTTTAAAAAATAAAAAAAAGAAGGAACAATCAGTTTTAAAGTTTGAAATGGGCTCTTTAAATATCCAGCATACATTGTGATATCTTGTGAAGGATATAACACATAAGTTTTTGTGTAATCATTAGAGTAGATATAAAATACTTTTCACTTTCTCTAAGACCTTGAATTTATTTACAAAGCTCTATCACATCCTGTTGACTTGAGGAAGTGAATTAAAGTGTTTACTAATGTCATTAATAAAAATGAGGTCATGATAAATGGAGATGCTTGTGACATGGATCATTGTGCTAATGATCAATATCCCTAGGTTTGTAGAAGTTATAGCTCTTACAAATGAAAATTAGCTAATGCCGATTACAATTTATCAAGGTGCCATTGCTAGCTAGTGTGCTGTAAATGCATTAATAATAGCTTACAACAGGTTTGAATGTAAAAAGGTCCAAATAGCCAATTTTGTAAATGGTATGTTAAATTGGAATTTAAAGTAGTATGCAGATAACAGACATGTGAAATAGGAGTTTGAGTTGAATAGTTTATTTTTTTCTTTCCATTAGTCAGCTGACACCAGTTTTTATCAGAATGATTTTGTCAGAGAAAGTCAATTCTGTAAGTTTGATATATTTTTAGAGCTAAACATAAATGATAATTAGGATTAGGCATTTATAAGAAGAATCCTGATGTTAAAAGTAAATATGTTTTCCTATGGAACTCCACAGAAATCAAGATTTTGAGTCATTGCTTTATGAGACAAGACATAAAAATCTATAAAATCTTGAAATATTATCAGGAAGCCAACTTAAAATTTTTTTTCTAATAAATCAGCCTGTGTAATATTCCTACAAATAGATTTAAAAAAAATTTAAAAATCTAAGTTCAATGATGGTTCATAATGGATTTATTGATGGATATACTCCTATGTCCCCTGCTTGGCTTCTCAATGTTTCCATAATATATACAACCAATTCCCTAGATTAAAATGAGTCTGTCTTAATACTCAGGTATTTTGTGTTTTCCTGTTATACCCTAAATTCCTATCAAGTGCTTGGTTTCAAAAATAGTCCTAGAGAACAGTACTCATGCTGTGATTTTTTAAAACATTTTTGAAGTATTTTTATTTTTTAAAAAGATTTTATTTATTTATTTATTTATTTGACAGAGAGAGAGAGAGATCACAAGTAGGCAGAGAGGCAGGCAGAAAGAGAGGGGGAAGCAGGCTCCCCGCCGAGCAGAGAGCCCAATGTGGGGCTCTATCTCAGGATCCCAGGATCATGACCTTAGCTGAAGGCAGAGGCTTTAAGCCACTGAGCCACCCAGGTGCCCAGTTTTTAATTTAATTTTATTTTTTTTTCATTTTAAGTGTACTCTTTAATCCCCATTATGTTTCGCCGAACCCCTCACCTACCTTTCTTCTGGTAACCATCAGTTTGTTTTCTATAGTTAAAAGTCTTGTTTCTTGGTTTCTCTCTCTCTCTCTCTCTTTTTCTCCTTTGCTTGTTTTGTTTCTTAAGTTCCACATATGAGTATGGTATTTCTCTTTTTCTGACTGACTTATGTTCCTTAGTATTATACTTTCTAGTTCTAGCCATGTTACTGCAAGTGGCAAGATTTCATTCTGTGCTTAATTAACTTAAGCTTCATGAACATAATTGTGTAAAGAAAGAAAGGGTCAGAGTGTTAGCCAACGGGGAAGGCTCACAGAAAGCCTGCTGGCCAACCACAAGGGCACACCTAATCTTACACTATAGGAATATGTCCATGACAGGGTATCGGGAGCCTGAGGGAAGTTACTCTAATAAAGTATCACTCTTTCTTCCCAGTTTCCTTTCCTGAGATAGTTTTCACACTTGGAACTCACTGAATGTAGAGGAAGCCTCATCTCCAGGAAAAAGGAACCTGTAATATCTCAGTAATTATAAATGGTAACGACTTCCTCATTTTTTCCCCCAAAGGTATCAGTGACCATTAACTTGGGTAGCTGTACCCTGGGGAAAAAGAAATGCCCATACATTTCAGGGACCTTTAGACACAGGGTCCAAGTTGAAACCCAGAGAGCTGGCATGCCTGGGTGGCTCAGTTGGTTAACTGAGGTCATGATCCCAGAGTCCTGAGATAAAACCTGGAATGATCCCAGGGTCCTGAGATAAAACCTGGCATCAGGCTCCCTCTTGATGGGCAGTCTGCTTCTCCCTCTCCACCTCTTGTGCTCTCCCTCTTGCACGTGCGCTTTCTCTCTCTCTCTCAAATAAATAAATAAAATCTTAAAAAAAAAAAAAAAAAGGAAAGACAAACCAGAGAACCAAAGTGTCATAATGGCTACCTAATACAATGGAAGCACATGAGGTTCAGCTTATTGATGGAATCCTGGCCTATGTTAAACTTATAGAGCATCCAAAATGTATGTACACACACATGGTAGTATTTAGACAGTCCTAGAATGTATGCTTGTGATTGATACACTAGGTACCTAGAGTAACTTTAAGTTGTGGGGATGAGCTGTCATGATTGAGAAGGCCATATAGGAACCTCAGACTATCCCTTTTTCCTGACCAAGATAATAAATAAAAAAATAGTATTATAGGGAGGAGCATGAAGGAAATATTAGTACCATGAAGCATCTAAAGGATGAATGGATGGTAGTCCCCATCAGACCTCCAGTTATATCTCCAGTTATATCTCTAGTTATATCTCCAGTTATGTCTCCATTTAATACATCATTATGGCCTCTGCAGAAATGAGATAGATCTTGGAGGATGAAAGTAGCTACCATGTACTCTGTCAAGCAGTAACTTAATTGCACTGCCATGCCAGTGGTATCTTTGTTAGAACATCTTGACGTGGTATGCAGTTACTGATTGGGGAATGCATTCCTTTGAACACTGATCAGAAAAGAGAATCAGAAACAGTTCATATTCAGGACAACAATATAGGTTTACAATTTTGCACCAGGAGTGTGTTGGCTTTCTTGTCTTCTCTCATAGTATATTTAAAGGAGATCTAGTTCAGAGGACAGCCAACTATGGCCTGCCACTTCTTTTTGTAGCATGTGTGTGTGAAGGATAGTCTTTGCATTTTTAAATTTAATGTACATTTTAAAAACACTGCCAGCTTTTGAAAGAGAACAGCATTTCCCCTTTTTGCCTACAAAGTCTAAAATATTTATTACTCTCTGGCTCTTAACAGAAAATGCTGGCCAACCCCTGATCTAAACTATCTTATCATCCTGCAGAGTGGTACATGGATCACCTGCATCAAAGATTGCTAATTGAGTCAGATGAGTAAGATGTTATACTTTATGCAAAGGTGATATTAAAAAGTATACAAAAAGTAACCATTGTGAAAATCTATGTGGGGCAAAGTTAACTAGCCATAATATTTCTTTGCCTTCTTTTGACAGTTTTATTTACTGAAGAGGTAGATGCTAAATTTTCTGAGAATACTAGGTCTGGTTTAGAAAAGCTGTAAAAACCTGTATGTTTGGAAACATCTAAAAGTAACTGTGGCCAAACATATTCTGGAACAATGATGTATTCCTCTGTTTAGAAAATTTTATGAAGTGTTTTTCTGTTTTGTTTTTATCCTAATTTAAAGATTTTTAAAACCACCTTTGTCTTTTCCACTTTTCGCCAAACATTCATATTTTAGTTTCCATTTCTTTTGTGAAAACTTGATTCTCCAATTGTATTATTTTGGTCAGTTGAGGGGCAAAGTAATTGATGCAACCAACTTTTTTACTTTTCCTTTTAGCCTAAGTATATGCAAGCCCTCTTACCTTTTCAAGTGCCTTTCATTATTATCTTGCCATCTTGTTAAACTTTTCTTGACCTTATTATTGTTTTTGCAAGTTTTATGATATAGGAGGGTTTGGCAGTATTTTTTTTCCTAAAATTTTTGCACTTTTTTGATTGAAAATTAATTGCTAATTAATATATCCATGTATATGTATACACACACATATATAACATTTAGTTATCTTAGTTCAGTCTGCAATATTTCCTTTGGAAAGCCTTTCTAATACATGCATATGTAGACACACATATAAATACACATGTACGTACACACACATCTAATATATTTATTTGTTTTCTTTGTTCACTCTGCATCATGAAGAAAAAAGCATCTCCCGTTTTAATTAGTGTGCCTCAGGATACTTCAAGATATATGCACCTTGCCAGATTGCTTTGCTTCCAAATTATATCTCCTTATCTCTTAGTTTCAGATGATTTTTAATTGCCTTAAATAATCTTTGTTGAATTCAAATATGCTGGAAATTTTTTGATTTGCATAAATTCTGTCAGTGGAGGCAATTTAATAAATTTAAAAGAAATAATAAATTTGCAGCTGGAAAGCAAATGGGTTAAAGAAAGCACAAGAAGTAATAGATCTGATTCAGAAATAAGAATGACTTTAAATGAGGGATTAGTATAATGAAAATTTTATTTTCAAAAAGTAACTTAAAAAGTAAAAAGTTTTAGAGAAATCTAACTTACAAAGAATCAGTATAAGGCAGGCTTCACAAGTATGCATTCTCAGAGGAAAAAAGGAAGCCTCAAATTGGAATACATAATTAAGGAATACTAAGTTAGGGATGACTTTATCAGGAAACAGACAGACAAATAAGGGAGTAAATATTTACCACCAATTTGTGGTTTTGTTTTAGCTATTTTTACTCTATGCTACCAATAAATAAATAGAAATTTAAAAAAATGTAAACATGTTTATTTTATCTTTTAAAATATTTATTTATTTAAGAGAGAGGGAGAGTGAGGGAAGGAGTAGAGGGAAAGATCTTTAAGCAGACTCCCTGTTGAACTCCATGGGGCTTAATTCCACAACCCATAAGATCATGACTTGAGCCGAGACCAAGAGTTGGCTGCTTAACTGACTGAGCCACCCAGGTGGCCCTAAAAATTTTTAATGCAACAGGTGTCCTCTCTGCATAACTTTAGGAAAAAAAAAATATTGAGACTGTAGATACAGCTGTAAGGACATCAACAGTTTCTTCCCACAGTTCTCACTTTTTTACATTAACCACTTTTAATAGCCATCTTTTGTAAAGCACAGCAAGAATTTTGAAAAGAATTTATGTTACTTTCTTTAGTGAGAAACCTGGTAAAAAGGGTTTAGTATATCCACCATCACTTTTGTCAGTATTAGTGTAAAGAAACTAGGAGGCGGCAGGGAAAGACATTGACCCATAGTAACTTAAAAAAGTTGGCAAATTCTTTCCTGAAAATTAAAGAAATATATATGTAAAATTGTGCAAAATAATTGGAAACAAACTTACTGTGTTCTCTGAAAAGGATCAAACAAACAAACTGAAAGGCATGCACTTATAGAAACTGCCCCCAGTGGTTTTAGGAAAAGTACTTAAGTCTGTTCTGTTCTTTCCTGGTACTGCTATAATCAACTCCACCCAGCTGAGGAACAAGAATGTTACCAGGCCATGAAAATCATCAGTCATGTTGGTAAAGAGAGTAGATTCTATTTAGAGCAATAAGTGGAACTTACATTGGTGACATTTACCAGTAAAATTTGCTAGCTTATAGGAAACAGAGAGGAAACACCTGTCTGTTAGCCATAAGGTGTGGTCACAGTTGGGGTAAGTGGCAGATCTTCCAGAAGTTTAATAAGGAATGATTAGAATTGAGTGATCCATACACAAGTCCTATCTCCCGACATAGAAAACTGGCTGAGGTTTAAATGAACTCTCCAGTAGACACATGGGGTTTGAGGACACATTATCTGCCCAGATCATTAGCTGACCACTAAAATATAAAATAGAATAATGTGAAATAAGTGGCCAATACTAAGGAAAAAATGCAATAGAGACAGACCTTGAGTAAGCTGAATATTGGATTAAGCAGACAATGATACCAAAGCAGTTGTAGATATGCTTAAAGTACTGAATGACACTATGTTTGAAAAATTAAAGAAGAATATGTTTAGTATGGGTTAGCAAATAAGGAAACTCAATGGAGAAATAGAAGTACAAAATGGAAATTCTCTGGTTGGAAAGTACAGTTTTGGAGTTAAAATGAAAATCTGCTAAATGGGTTCAGTGGTAGACTTGAAATAACAAAAAATAGAGGCACCTGGGTGGCTCAGTGGGTTGGGCCTCTGCTGGGATCGAACCCTGCATGGGCTCTCTGCTCGGCGGGGAGCCTGCTCCCCCTTGTGATCTCTTTCTCTGTCAAATAAATAAATTTTTAAAAAATCTAAAAAAAAGAAATGACAAAAAATAATGAATGACTAAGAAGATATAGATCAGGGGAAATTCTTCAGTGTAAAGAACAAACAGTAAAACAGTTGAAGAGAAATAGGCGAAAGTGGATACAAACAATAGCTCTTTCATTTTTAGAATAACTGAGGGCCATTCTACACATTCTCCCAGGCTTCCCAAGGATTGAGCTTCTTGTTAATTATTTATTGGCTGCCTTTTCTTCCCTATCTCAGTTCCCCAATCACCTACTGGTGTTTCTAGGCTTATTCCCCAGATAAACTGATTGTACTCAGATACTTTTAAGTTTTTAAAGGAGCTCAAACCTACATGATAGTATATACAGTGATCTATAATTGTACTTAAATAATTTGCCTACTTACTTATTGCCTTGTTTTTCTACCAGAATATCTACTGATTGAGAGATCTATTTCTCTCAGTTCATTGCTTTTTTCCAAGCAATTAGAAAAAAAATTTTTTGCCATTAATAGTAAAATTTTCACTAAATTCTTATTCTATCAGTGGATGAACATACAGTATACTGTATTCTTATTGTGCTCTCTCATATTATTCTATTTCCTCTAGTCCTTCCTTTTTCTCCTTAAAATAAGAGAAGGTGAAATTCATAGTAAGCTGGTATATGGACTGTGTTAAAGCATGAACACCTCACTGGCCTTTAGCTTTTAATGGTTTCTTTTCAGCACCCCTCCCCATTTTCTATTGCAGAGTTGTTATTTTACCTTAAAGAATAATTAATCCCTGATAAAGGCTTTTCAACCTTAACCTAAAAATCACAGCTTCGTGGAGCTACAAAGGAAAGTTTTTCTTCCAAAGGCAACTGAGCATTTGTGAAAAATATTGTTTTATCTCATTAAATACTGATCATCTTTACGTGATGAAAGCTGTAAAAGGCAAAACTATAGGGATGGCAAACAGAACAATGTTTGTTGGGCTGGGAGTAGGGGGGAGGGTGCACAACAAAAGAACAATATGAGGGATTTTTTGGTATATTGATAGTAGCAATAGATAATAAGACTTTGTGCACTTGTCAAAATTAATACAACTGTACATCAAAAATAAGTGAATTTTACTCAATTTAGATTATAAAAATCACGGTCTATAGTATTTTTGATGTCCTCACTGTTGGTGAAGTCTCCCAGTCAGTTTGAAAAAAAAAACAAAAATTGTAGAAATTATTAACTAAAGTCAGCTCAGTGAAATTTCTCAGGTTAGGACAATAGCCAAAAGCCTTGTTATACAGTGAAAGGCATTTTGAATATCTTCTGTATTTAGTGCCATCATTAATATGAATATTTTAAATTGAACTGAATGTATTCTCCCTTAACTTATTTTAATATTCTGCCTTTCACCATACCTGTTGCTGAGAATCATAGAATTGCAACAGCTAAAAAGGAATAGGTACCTCCCTCAGTTCTATAACTGAATTCAGCTTTATCTCAAATTCATTTTTTTAAGAATAACTGTTGTTCCTAATTATATTCCAGGAGATTAGATTAGAGACATTTTGAAACCAGCCTTAAATGATTTATGTCTATCTCTGTCTCTGTCTCTAATGCTATCTCTCTCAATCTCTCTTTCTTTCTTGGATTTACAAAGACCAAAACAATCACAAAACTCATAAAATATTACTTCAAGTAAAACTCAGAGGAAGTCACTTAAAAAAAGAAGGAAAAAAAACCCACTGTTAAACTAAGATCTGCTTATAAGCACCTTACAGTTTTTAAATGAAATTATAATAGATCCCAAAGGGGCACACTGGTATTTAGCTGTCAAGGCCAATAAGGATTGCAGTTTTGGTGATACTGTCACACATGCAATGACTTTTAATAAGGGACATCATAAAGGCATAAATCTTTAGATATGAAGCATTATTTTTTTTACTTTTTGTCCTATGATAATTTTTTTTATTTCATAGTTACAAGATTTCCATAAGCTAGGTTTCTCTAACAGTGGATATAAAATGCTTGGGATAACTACTGCTAAAAAATGTTTCAGGCAAAGATGCTACACGTTCTGATTTACTTAGATCCTTTCCTGAGAAAACATTTTCAATTTTTAAATTTATTTTTTATTTTTTATTTTTTTAATATTTCATTTTTTTGAGAGAGCTAGAGGGAGCTAGTGCAAAGTTGGTGGGGAGGGGCAGAGGGAGAAGCAGATTCCCAGCAGAGCAGGGAGCCCAATGCCTGTGTCAGCTTGCTAGCTTGATCCTAGTCCCCCTGGGATCATGACCTGAGCTGAAGGCAGATGCTTAACCTCCTGAGCCACCCAGGAACCCCTTAATTTTTTTTTTAATTAGTTAGTAGTGATTCAGTTATCAGTTGCTGCATAAAAACTGTCTTACAATTTAGTGGTTTACAATGTCTCTCAAAGTAGTCTTTTTGACTTAACCAACAAACATGTTTTAGGCATTACTACTTTAAATGTATTAAAATATATTATTTAAATGTACTTTCTCTGTGCTGAGATTACTAATACTCTTTGGTAATCTAACTTAAATGCTATTTCGTGTCAGACACTTAGCATAGAAAACACACTAATGGCCCTGGGAGATAAATACTATTATTCCTATTTCAACAGTTGAAGAAACCAAGGATTAGAGGTGTTAACATCTCCAGATGGGCATAGAGGTCTTTCTACTTTTTAGAAAAACCTATTTTATATTACTGAATTCAAAATAATTCAGTAATATACTGTCACACCATTACTGAGACTATTGTTTTCACAAGTTGATCTATCATCAGTCTCTAACTTCATAATCAAGATTACTTTAAACACAAACCTTATCTTAATGTTGATGCTTCCCTTTAAATATGCATGTTAAATGTTCTACTCAGGATTAAGTACCCATTACATATAATGGATGCTGGTACCAGAAAAGCTAATTCCATATGAACATGAATTTTTCCAATATGGTGGGTAACAAGAGCACTTCTTGTGAGGGATCCCTGAAAACCAGACAAAGGATTTGCAGTGACATAAGCCATAGAGAAGGTAGAAGAACAGGGATGAAATGAAGAGAACCAAAAGGAAAGTCAACTCAAAAGGCAAAGGCCTAGAAGACTAGAACAAAGGGAAACACATTTTCTTTGAAGGAGAGCTACCTATTAAGGTAGTTTGTGGAGTTCCTAAAAAAGAGATATTTAAGACAGAGATTAAATCATGGCAAAGAAGCAAAATGGCCTAGTGGCTTCTTTGAAAATTGAAGTCTGTTGAAGATGAAGTTTCCTTCTTGATTGCCATTCTTATATAGGACATTCCCTTCCATAGAAAAAGATAGACATTATTACAACTATAGGCTTAAAAGTTGCATACTTTATTTGCGTGTTTTGTGTTGAGTCATGTATTGCTTTAAGAATGGGTACTGACAGAGAAAAAGTAAAGAATTCTAAAAGGACTGAACAACTGTATGGTTGACCCAACCCTGAAAGGCCCTTAGGAGAAGCTTGATTATTCTGAAGCCTTATGCTACTTTTCAGGAAAGGACAGCAGTGGTTCCTCACCGTTGGTTTTTCAAAACTGATTTTTGTAGTAAATACTGTTCTTTATGGACCATGAGTCTAACCCAGTAATGGTGTCCTTTACCCAGTGTAGGATCTGCTGGCCAACTAGTTGAGGAGCTCTCAATAGAAAATAAATGACCCAGTAAAGATATTCCTACTACTGAAAATCAAATAAAAGACACTTGTTGATAATGGATGGCTATATAGACCAGAAATGAGTAATGTACTCAGTGGATACTGGTCACTATGATTTGGTCATAGAAATCTTATGCAGGTGGCCGAGGATGTGTCATACTACTTTACTAACAAGGCAGGTAGGACTGACCTGAGACTTTACTTTCCTACATTTTATATATTAGGAAATGAAGGAAAGTGTGTGAGTCAGAGTTATTCATATTCCTTTTTCGAGAGGGGTGGTATTGCTTCTATTTTCTTTAGATGGTGTACTTAAGTTTTATTAAACCATCCTTCAACATATATGTAAAAAATGTATTAGAAAATTAGAAGTTATTATGTTTTAAATTCCCATACTTGGCTGAAAGGGCAATTTGAGGGTGCACATATTTTGGTGCCCATCTCTTTGGAAAGAAGGAAAGGCAAGACCATTTTCTCATCATTTGTTTGTGATTTCAGAAGTGTAGTACTGAAGCATTTTTAACCTGAGGTTGTGACCTTCTCATATACTTGGCATATATCAATAGATTGTATCAATATCTTACATATATTGCATGAATCTATGATGGATAGATATACCTGTATAATGGATCTATATATCTATATATCTCCTATATTTATTAGTGATTGAAACCAAAGTCCTAAAGGGACTTTAGGAAAAAATCTTGAGAAATGTGGGAAAACTAATTTCTGCTGGTTTTCTGCTCATCCTGTCCTCAGCAGTGCTTCCATGGGATAGGAGATTGAAACCCAGGAAGGATCTTCGGAAGCACCAAGTAGGTATCAACTGCACCCTGTATCTCAGGAAAGCAGTCATGGCTCCCTCTTCACCAAGCGAAGGTTAATCCACTTCCACTTGCTCTGGGTGGTTTCTGAATGAGGCTTCAGGTCACAAGACATTCTTGGGTGTTCTTTTGAGTTTACCTTTTACCATCTGAGCTGATAATTCTATCTATTCTAATTCTAATTCTTTCTCAGAAGACAAAGCCCCTGAGATAGTTTAAGAACAAGCTGAGTTGAGTGCCAAAACACAGTGATACTGTTCTTCCCGCCACCCTACCCTCTTCCTTCTTCATCAAATCAGACCATCACTTTTATGTTAGAGTAAAAATGTCTCTCTAACCCCTGGGAGTATTTAAACACTAGGTAGGTGCATAAATGAGTGTATAAACTGCCAGGTGTAAAAGCTTAGGAGTGGTAAGTCTTTTTGCAAACTGGAGTGTATATAACTCTTAAGTCTTGTGTTTTTTTTTAGCTCATTTGCTGGTTTTGTTTATGTTCTTGTTTTGTTATTTATTAAGAAAGTAAAAAAAATTAACTTACAGCAGGCTGCTACTGAACATGGGTCAAGAATTAGAAACTCATCTCTAATTGTTTATAAAAGAGTTTTTATAATGTGTCAAAAATAAAATTTATCCAGAGGAGTAATTAATTCATGAAAGTATCAACAAGTGATATTCTGTGGGAGACTATAATACCATGATTCTAAGCTAAGTTTTTAGAATAAGTCTTGAAACAATTCTTCATCCATAAATATGTTGTTTCATCTGATACCTATGTTTCTTCATGAAGGAGGCTCTAGGACAATGATGATTCTTTGTGTTCATTTTTCACTGTGAAATAATACTTTCATTTTCTATTCAGGTTTATTTGAGGAGGGATTTTTAAGTATTTCCCCCTGTTCCCATTCTACTTTTTCATTTCTCTCATGGCATCCTGACCCTGTTTATACTCTTTATGTAATATTTTCAGCTGCAAGTCTTCTCAACTGAATAAGAGGAATCATTTCACTCTTTCATTTTAGAAAGCATTATACTTCTGCTTTCTACTGTAGAAGGGATAATAATAGCATTTACCTTGCAGGATTAAGTTATATTTTTAAAGGAAAGCCTGCATGACATACTAAAGAAAGTGTCTGACACATACATAATTTGAGTCCAAAATTATTATCATCATTATCATTATCTCAGAATCTGTTCACACACACAAAAAAAACATCTAGACAGTTTGGGAGGGGCTGTTATTTCCCCACTTTGAAATACTGACAGCCTAGTTGTTAATTCTATAAGAACTTCGGTAACTTTTGTCAGACCTACTAGCTTACATTTATCAACTTGAGTCAGAAATTCTGAGAGAGGGCCACTAGTTATACTTCTGTCAGTGGTGTGTGATGCCTTCCATTTCCCTAGTACCTCCAAGTGGATCTAATAGGCAGCACCATCCCTAATGAAATCTGAACTGAGAAAATGTATTCATACATTTAGCCTTGCAAAGGATATAAAGAAACACGAACTGTTTTATTTAAACCAAGCCAATAAAAGTGCCTGGTCATTTTAGAGTTAGGTGAATATTTTAAAATCCAAAGAGCCACTTAATATTAACCCCATGAAGGGAGTGCGTGTGTATATGTGCGTAAGAGGTAAAGATGGGGGAGGATGGAACTCAACCGTAAGCATGTGGGGCTTTTACTGATGAGTTCAGACCATCCTGGAGGAGACCGTCCATCTTGCCATGGCTCCTGCCATGCTTCCTTTTCTACTTTAAGCATAGCATAATGAGCAGCTAGTGATTTTCTTGCTACATTCTGTTCCCAGGAACCATTCAATCTCGGGAGATAAATTCACTCATATGCTTTCTATTTTTGTTAAATCTGTTAAGATTCTTTTTTTTTTTTTCTTGAAAAAAAATTGCTTGCAGCAGAACAGTATTTCACAGCTGGCATATTGATTTTAGTGTGAAGTTCCTAAGGATACCTACTCTATAAATGGTTATTGTGTTCTATTATAAAATTGTGCTACTGGCTACAGACATCTCTCTCTTCCAGCCTCTCTCATTCTTCCTTGCTGGGTTCTCTCTGACTTTTTTCAACTCATAGTCAATTCTGTTAGTCCAGTCAATGGGAGAAGGGTTAGATAATGCCATCCCCCAAACCCAGATGTCAGATGTGTAAAGCTACAATAGCACAGGTGGAATGGACCAAGCAGAATTGCAGGACTCTGTTGCTTCTATGTACTTCTAGGTGGGCTGGGAGGGGAAACAGAAACACACTAGGGAAGATATTTTATCAGTACAGACATAAGGAGGATTTTTAATTTATGTTCATTAATTTTTCCTTTCATCATTTCTCTGGCTATAGCTACAATCTCATTCAACTTTAAGCAATGGAAATGAAAACCAATTTATTTGCCTACCATATCCAGGACTACGAATGGTCTTAAAATCCAACATCATTCTAACACAATTAAGTAGCATAATTCTTCTGTTGTGTATTATTTTTTATGTTGTCCTCAGGTCATATATACTTCTTCAAGACAACAGTCTTACTTCTGCTTAATTTATTTTATGTCATGTTTTATATCTTGAGGGCTGGTCATAAAATTAATTGATTATGTAGGTGTTGTCAATCTATTGTCAAAAGATAAGTAATTTTTTCTAACTAATGGATACTGCTTTCTCCTGGAAGTGTGGGCATATCAAACAGTGCTTGTAAAACATGGCTAAGCAATTGTGTTTATAATATATCAACAGTAAGAGAAATGTATTAAATGTATCTATCTATATAAACTTCTGATAGTTTAACAGTATTTATACTGTTTCAATAAGTGAGACTGTTGATCAGATAAATAGAAAAGGCTATTTTTAATGTGCCTAGACATTGTAGGTGATTAGAGAGAGACAAACAGATATAAAAAGAACGTATCACATAAGCATATCTTATGTGATAGTCACCACGTTAGACATCTTACATTCAGTGTTTACATTTCATTATTTACCATGTTAGACATCTTACATTCAGTGTTTACATTTCATTATTTATGATCTTGTCTTTAATATATTATTCTCTTTGTATTATAGATAAATTAACTGTGACACAGAAAGATTAAAGGCGGCCCAGAAACTTCAGTGCTAATCAGATATGTACTAAAATTGCATTAGTGGGCAGATCAAGCAAGACTATAGGCTCTAGGACTAATTGAGAACCACGTAATAACTAAGTAATGGATCTACAGCTAGATCTCAGGCCTTCTGTCTCATAGTCCAGTTATTTCTTTATGATAACATATCATATCCTAATTTGCACTACTTTTAGCATTTCTGCCAACAAGAGATTTTCAGTAAACTTGGTATTGAAATATAGGTATATGAAAGTATGAGTAAAATATACAATATAATAAAGTATACCAGTATAGCAGAGATAAAGCATTAGACTGTTAAAAGTTTCAGTACTAGGTACAAAGGCATTTCGTTTAGTCTTACTAGTGGGAGAAATAGTTTAAATGGGTAAGAACTATTTACTTATCGCCTGGTCATAATTGGACATTTGCTATAAGATATATGTATGTGTTGGATATGATAGAATACACACATATATGGTCATAACCTCGCATAAATGTTGTGCAGTGATGTGTCATGTCTGTATTCTACTGAAGTACAATGAGGAAGTGCATGAAGTGTGGTATAATATAGCAGTGGCACAACAACTGCAGAATTGCCTCACGAGATTGTATAAGGGATTAAAAGAAATAAAAACCGAGAGAATACATATGAAGACATTTTATAAACTATGATATGTAACACAAACCACAGGTACTATTTTATTTTTTCTGTAGACCTTATACCTTAAATGAATTTTCATATAATTTTATTTTGTTATATTGAGAGATATATGTTAAATACTTTTTTTATGGGTGAGGAGACCGAGGCTCAAAGAGGTGAAATAAATTTTCAGAAATTAAATAATGTAGAATCCAGTACAGAGAGACATAGATACAGATAAAGATCTCTGTCTGATTCCAAGCTGTGCTCAATCTAATTGAAATAACCTATTTTAAAACCGGTTGGATAGTCTCCTCCTCTCAAACTTTCTAACGATCGGTAGTAGATTCAGAGGTTTTGGAATGGGTAGTTGAACTAGGTAATTTCTAGACTAACCTTGAGCCCCCAAATTACATAATTCACATTTACTTTTGGAGAAAATATAAGCCTGTGTTATTTGCCTTACATGCTTTTTCTCTATTTTTTTAATGAGGTGTAATTGATATATAACTTATATAGTGTTTTTAACATAAATTAGACACTGAATCTAACATAAATTAGACACTGAATCTCCCATCATCAGTATTATAAACAAGTAAAAGGAATGAATTCTGTAAGCTAAAGGTATTCAGATTCAGTTTCCATGAACATTAACTGAGCATTTACTGTGTACTTCTCTACTCAATATGAGTCTTTTCCTGTTGATACTGTCTTTACCTTGAAGTCTACAGCTCAAAGCTAAGTGTGAAAAAAACTGGTAACCATTATGTATAGACTCCTTATCTCTTTCTAAGAGAGAGCAGAATTAGTGATAGCAAAATCTATAACCATGCCTTCTCATGCCCTCCCTAAGTCTGTGTAAGCAAAAGACTGGAGGAGGAGTGGGAAGGGATTTATGGGTATCTTTACATGTGGGGAAAATTGCATTCTTGTGGTAGAGATCACACCTTATTTTTGCTTCCTTTATAAAGAAAGGAAAGGGGTTCTTTTCTACCCTTTTTAACCCTTGACATAGTGAGCAGAGGAGTTAAAAAAGTATTTTTGAAATTGTAAGTATCTTCACCAAAGGGAATCTGAGATTCCAAGTCAGATTCCAGGTGAACTGGTTAAGTAAAAATTTGAGAGAAATAAACAGAGAAAGAGGCTGTGTCGTTTGCTTAGCTTGCACTCCATTGTTTGTAGGGGTAAGGGGATGTAAACATCCCAGGGATCAGCTGGATAAAGGGAACATTAAGTGAATTTGGATTCTCTTGCTGTTGTTCCCAATTTAGAGGGATAAATTAGAAGACCTCAGCAGTCAAATGTTGGGATGTATACTTTCAGGGTAAGCAGCCAGGCAAGGTGTGGAAAGGTAGAGTTAAAGCAGGTTTCCCAAATCAAGAAAGAAAATGTGAGGAGGTCTCACTGAGGCTTCATAAAACATACATGTGCCCAGGGTCACTGATAGTTCATAGGAGAACTTCGTAAAAATTAGAAAAGTCACCCCTCTGAGTAGGTACAGCTCAGTGCCAGCACATACACCTCGCTGACCAGAACATGAACTGGATATCAGCTTTCCTCCACCCCTGTGAAATACTGGGTATATCTTCTGTAGATCAAACCTTGCACAGCTTTATGTAGCTTCCTGGTAGATGAACATCTAAAAGTGTTGGCATCAGGGGGCGCCTAGGTGGCTCAGTGGATTAAGCCTCTGCCTTTGGCTCAGGTCATGATCCCAGGGTCCTGGGATGGAGCCCCATCTCAGGCTCTCTGCTCAGCAGGGAGCCTGCTTCTCCTTCTTTATCTGCCTGCCTCTCTGCCTACTTCTGCCTATTGTGATTTCTCTCTCTGTCAAATAAATAAAAAATCTTTAACAAAAACAACAACAAAAAAAGTGTTGGCATCAGTGACTGGAAATTGTTGGTCTTAGCACAGAGACATCCAACAGAGAAAGGTCAACATTTATTATGATTTAAATAGTCACATGACCCTGTTCTCCCCTTTCCCTGCACATCACATTGGAAAAGGTAGTCCTGGGTGAAGAGAGGATGTCTTAAGGGTAGTTTATGCCATGATATCCTAATTCTGTATTGCAAACAGATGGGGGCCTAGTGAGAGGAGGATGAGAAGCAAATCGAAGAGGAGCTGTAAATGGGAGCTAACCAAAATTATGGAATCTACCTTAGATGTTAAGATGAAAAGGGATTGACAAAAAACCACATATACCACACTATGCTTATATACTTTCCTTTTGGGAATTTTTATTTTAATTTTTATTTATTTTTTTTAAAGATTTTATTTATTTATTTGTTATAGAGAGAGAGAGCGAGCACAGGCAGACAGGGTGGTAGGCAGAGGCAGAGGGAGAAGCAGGCTCCCTGCTGAGCAAGGAGCCTGACGTGGGACTCGATCCCAGGACGCTGGGATCATGACCTGAGCCGAAGGCGGCTGCTTAACCAACTGAGCCAACCAGGCATCCCATCCTTTTGGGAATTTTTAATAAACTTGGGTGGCACAGTCAGTTAAGCATCCAACTCTTGTTTAGGCTTAGGTTGTCATCTCAAGATTGTGAGATCGAGCCCCATGTGAGGCTGTGTACTAGGTGTGGAGCCTGCTTAAGACTCTCTCTCCTTCTACCCTCCAACCCCTGCTCTCTCTCTTTTTCTCACAAAAACAACAAAACAAATTTATTCTTCCATCACCATCATCATCATCATCATCATCATCAATCTTCATATTCTGTTACAAACTGGTAAAAGTATTATTACCCCACTTTGTATATGAGGAGACAGAACTCTGGGATTCCATATTCAGATGTAATGGCTAGAACCTAAATGTAGCTCTGACTTGAAGACCATGTATTTATTTACTTATTTTATTAATTTATTTGGAAGAGAGACTGCAGAAGAAGAGGGAGAAACAGACTCCCCACTGATCAGGGAGCCTGATGTGGGGCTTAATTCCAGGACCTTGGGATCATGACTTGAGCTGAACGCAGACATCTAAATGACTGAACCATCCAGGTGCCCCTTGAAGTCCATTTATAAAAACAGTCCTTCAAGTGATCCTTCCATCCTCTCCCAGAGTTTGGCAGTGAGAACCAAGCCTTGTCAGAAAGTCTTGAAAAGTCCCATGTAATTTTTACTATTTCTGAGATATTAACCTGAAGGTTTTATGAAAATATGTATTTGAAACTTCTGTCTAATTTTTGCCTTAGACTAAGCATACTGAAGTTTTTACATTGTAATGAGCATCCATCACACTAGTAATATTTAGACCCTCACAATTTTTAAGTAATGTAGTCCTAGTTATGAAGTGCTAACTCATAATTAAAGAACACCAAGTGGGTTATAACCCATGAGCATTAATTAATGCCTGTGTATTACACCAGAAACCCTTTGAACAAACAGAAGTGGTTGTCAGTGCATAGAGAAAATATATTATGGTCTTTGCGTCTAGAAAACCATTATTAGTATTTATAGTAATTTTTTTTTCTGTTGTCACACTGACATCTGAAACACCTTCCCATATTAGAGGAATCTTCCCTCTTTTATTGACATTCTCCTTCCCCCCTGCAGAAGCTGAAATCTCTACATTTTTTCTGTTTCCCTAGAAGCTTTAGCCTGAGCATCAGCTCTATGCTCCAGTGGTCAAATGGATCTGCTCTGGTTGATGAATCTGGATCTAAAGACATAAGGAAGCCTGGTTCACACAAAACAGTCGTAATAGCTCTACCAGTTTCCAGAACCAGTGTCAGCATTTCTCATAGAAGCAGAATACGGCACTCAGTGTTGGGGTGCATGGTTTCCATGGTTCAAGGCTTTGGTGTTTTCACTTGGTTGGTTTTTTGCATGATATTGGTTATTGCCTCCCAAACTTGATTTTCTAGCCCTTGTGGATAGGTTGTGAACCAATAACACTCCTCAAACTAGTGCTTAAATTACATAATTAGAAGCCTAATTAATGGAAATTCAGTTATGGAATGGATAGGAAAATATAGGTCATTCGGCATCCCTCACACATAATGGTATATATTTCATGCTTCTTACGTACCTCAGTTTCTTCATTGATACAGGGTTGAGATGAAAAAAATCTTTCTAAAATGATTGCCAAAATAAAAGTTCAGAAAGAAATTTATATTTTACATGTAATTTTATATTTAGAGAGAAATGATGCATTTTCAAGTGAAATATATCAAATGCTCCAAAATAATTTGAAATGTTTTGATGTGGATACTTAAATTGTGCACATATTAAAGCCTTAAAAGCACTTATGAATTTGAAGTGTATTTGTATACTACACTGTTTTAGTTGTTTTCTCTTTTTTGTTTGTTTCAAGTTTTTATTTAGATTCTAATTAGTAAACATATAGTGTAATATTGGTTTCAGGAGTAGAATTTAGTGATTCATTACTTATGAACTCAGTGCTCACCACAAGTGCCCTTCTTAATACCCAACACCCATTTAGTCCATCCCATGAACACCCTACTCCATCAGCCTTCAGTTTGACTCCCTCTCTTTTTTCCCCCTTTTCCCTATGTGCATCTGTTTTACTTCTTAAATTCCACATATGAGTGAAATCATATGGTATTTGTCTTTCTCTGACTTGTTTCACTTAGCATAATATACACTAGCTCCATCCATGCTGTTGCAAATGAAAGATTCCATTTTTTGATGCCTAAGTAATATTCCATTATACACACACACACACGCATGCACGTGAATATAAAATTGTATCCATTCATAGGAAGAAACCTAACCAAAGTAGTAAAAGGTCTGTACTCTTTATCCATTCATTAGTCAATGTACAGTTGGGCTCTTTCAATAATTTGGCTATTGTTGATAATACTACCATAAACATCAGAGTGGATGTACCCATTTGAATCAGTATTTTTATATCCTTTGGATAACTACCTAGTGATGCAGTTGCTGGAATGGATAGTTCCATTTTTAACTTATTGAGGAACTTCCATTCCTATTTTCTAGAGTGGCTGCACCAGTTTGGATTACCACCAACAGTATAAGAGGGTTCCCCTTTCTCTACATCCTCACCAACATCTGTTGTTTCCTGTGTTGTTAATTTTGGCCATTCTGACAGGTGTGAGGTAATAAATAGCTCATTGTAGTTTTGATTTGTAGTTCCCTGATGATGAGTGATATTGAGCATCTTTTCATGTGTCTTTTAGTCGTGTCTATGTCTTCTTTGAAAAATGTCTATTCATGTCTTCTGCCCATTTCTTAACTGGATGTTTTTTTTTTGGGGGGGGTGTTGCATTTGATACGTTCTGTATGGATTTTGGATACTAACCCTTTATCAGATATTTCATTTGCAAATATCTTTCCCATTCCATAGTTGCCTTTTAGTTTTGTTGGTTGTTTACTTTGCTGTGCAGAAGCTTTTTAATCTTAATGAAGTATCCCAGTAGTTCATTTTTGCTTTTGTTTCCCTTGCCTTCAGAGATGTGTCTAGAAAGAAATTGCTGTGGCTGAGGTCAAGGAAATTGCTGTGTTCTCCTCTAGGATTTTAGTGGTTTCAGTTTTTATACTTAGGTCTTTAATCCATTTTGAGTTTATTTTTGTGTATGGTATAAGAGAATGGTCGTTTCATTCTTCTGCATGTGGCTGTCCAGTTTTCCCAACACCATTTGTTGAAGAGATTATCTATTTTCCAGTGGATATTCTTCCTTGCTTTGTTGAAGATTAGTTGACCATAGAGTTGTGGGTCCATTTCAGGGTTTTCTGTTGTGTTCCACTGATCTATGTGTCTGTTTTTTGTGCCAGTACCATACTGTCTTGGTGACTACAGCTTTGTAATATAGCTTGAAATCCAGAATTATGATGCCTCCAGCTTTGCTTTTCTTTTTCAAGATTTCTTTGATTATTAGGGGTCTTTTCTGGTTCCATACAAATCTTAGGATTGTTTTTTCTATTTCTGTGAAAAATACTAATGGTATTTTGATAGAGATTGTAATGGATATTTAGATTGTTTTGTGTAGTATAGACAGTTTTTCAATATTTGTTCTTCCAATCCATGAGCATGGCATTTTTTTCCCCATTTCTTTGTGCCATCTTCAATTTCTTTCATAAGTGTTCTGTAGTTTTCAGAGTATGGAACTTCTAGCTCTTTGGTTAGGTTTATTCCTACGTATTTTATGGGTTTTGATGCAGTTGTAAGTGGCATCTATTCTTGATTTCTCCTTTGGCTGCTTTGTTATTGGTGTAAGGTAATGTAATAGATTTCTGTACATTGATTTTGAATCCTGTGAATTTGTGTATCAGCTCTAGCAATTTTTTGGTGGGGTCTTTTGGGTTTTCTACATAGAGTATCATATCTCTGTGGATAGTGAGGGGTTGAATTCTTCCTGCAGATTTGGATACTTTTTATTTCTTTTTGTTGCCTGATTGCATAGGCCAGGACTTCTAGTACTATGTTAAATAACAATGGTGAGAGTTGACATCCCTGTCATGTTCCTGACTATACAGGGGAAGCTCTCATTTTTTCTCCATTGAAGATGATATTACTGTGGGTCTTTCTATGTGATGATATTACTGTGGGTCTTTCTATGTGGTCTTTGTAATGTTGAAGTATGTTCCCTCTATCCCTATTATTGAGAGTTTTAAACAAGCATGGATTCTATATTTTGTCAAATGCTTTTTCTGCATCTATTGAGAGGATCCTATGGTTCTTTTTTTTTTTTTTTTGATCCTATGGTTCTTATGCTTTCTTTTATTTTTTATTTTTAAAAATATATTTATTTATTTGACAGATCACAAGTAGTGGAGAGGCAGACAGAGAGAGAGGAGGAAGCAGGTTCCCTGCCCAGCAGAGAGCCCAATGTGGGGCTTGATCCCAGGACCCTGGGATCATGACCTGAACCAAAGGCAGAGGCTTTAACTCACCGAGCCACCCAGGTGCCCCTTTATCCTTTCTTTTATTAATGTGATGCATGACTTTGGTTGATTTGTAAATTTTGAACACCTTTGTGCCCAGAATAAATCCCATTTGATTATGGTGAATAATTCTTTTAATGTATTCAGTTTGTTAATATCTTGTCGAGAATTTTTCCATCCATGTTCATCAGGGATATTGGCCTATAATTCTCCTTTATAGTGGGGTCTCTGTCTGGTTTTGGAATCAAGATAATTCTGGCCTCATAGAATGAGTTTGGAAGTTTTCCTTCCATTTCTATTTTTTTGGAACAGTTTGCAAAGAATAGGTATTAACTCTTCTTTTTTTTTTTTAATTTTTTTTTATTTATTTGTTAGAGAGAGAATGAGCACAGGCAGACAGAGTGGCAGGCAGAGGCAGAGGGAGAAGCAGGCTCCCTGCCAAGCAAGGAGCCTGATGTGGGACTCGATCCCAGGATGCTGGGATCATGACCTGAACTGAAGGCAGCTGCTTAACCAACTGAGCCACCCAGGCGTCCCTTAACTCTTCTTTAACTGTTTGGTAGACTCCCCCTGGGAAACCATCTGGCCCTGGACTTTTGTTTTTTGGGAGGTTTTTGATTACTGATTCAGTTTCTTTGCTGCTTATGAATTTGTTCAAATTTTGTTTCTTCCTGTTTTGCTTTTGGTAGTGTATGTGTTTCTAGGAATGTATGCATTTCTTCCAGATTGCCCAGTTTGTTGGCATATAAATTTTCATAATATTCTCTTATAATTGTTTGTATTCCTGTGCTGTTGGTTATGATCTCTTTCATTCATGATTTTATTTACTTAGGGCCTTTCTCTTTTCTTTTTGATAAGTCTGGCTGAGGGTTTATCAATTTTATTAATTCTTTCAGAGAACCAGCTCTTAGTTTCATTGATTTGTTCTGTGGTTTTTTTTTTTCTATATCACTTATTTCTGCCCTAATATTTATTATGTCCCTTTAGGCTTTATTTGCTGCTCCTTTTCTAGCTCTATTAGGTATTAGGTTAGGTTGTATGTTTGAGATTTTTCTTACATTTTGAGGTAGACCTATATTGCTATATATTTATCTCTTATGACAGCTTTTTCTACATTCCAAAGAATTTGGACTGTCACATTTTCATTTTTATTTGCTTCCATGTATTTTTAAAATTTCCTCTTTAATTTCTTAGTTGACCTATTTTATTCTTTAGTAGGATTTTCTTTAATCTCCATGTGTTTGTGGTCTTTCCAAATTTTTTCAGGTGGTTGACTTCAAGTTTAAAGTGTTGTGGTCTGAAAATATGCATGGTATAATTTAAATCTTTTTGTACTGAGGCCTGATTTGTGACCTTGTATGCGATCTGTTCTGGAGAATGTCCCATGTGCATTCAAAACAAATGTGTATTCTACTGCTTTAGGATGAAATGTTCTGAATATATCTGTTAAGTCCATCTGGTCTAATGTGTCATTCAAAGCTGTTGTTTCCTTGTTGATTGTCTACTTAGATGATGTGTCCATTGATGTAAGTGGGTTATTGAAGTCCCTTACTATTATTGTATTATTATTAATGAGTCCCTTTATTTGAAAAGAAGATCTAACAATTGTAAATATTTATGCCCCCAAATAGGAGCATTCAAATATATAAATCAATGAATAATAAACACAAAGGGACCCCTTTATTATGATATAGTGCCCTTCTTCATCTTTTGTTATAATCTTTGGTTTCAAATCTAGTTTGTCTGATAGAAGTATGGCTACCCCAGCTTTCTTTTGATGTCCATTAAACATAATAAATGGTTCTTCATCGTATCACTTTCAATCAGCAGGTGTCTTTAGGAAAAATGAGTCTTTCATAGGCAACATGTATGTGGGTCTTGGTTTTTTTATCCATTCTGATATCCTGTGTCTTTTGGTTGGTTTAGATGTTTGATCATAACTATCAGTTAAATTAAAAATTTCAAAATACCTGAGGATATCTACATAAAGTTATTGCTATAAAATTGTTAAGGTTATTCTTGCTCTTCAGGTGATAACCCTAGCAACATTTGTGTGAACTGTTTCATCATACATGTTGTTAGATATGAGCTTATATAACTATAAGCAGATTTCTAATTGCAACTAGACTATCTGCAAATTCCAGCCAATACCAGGAGTAGGAAAAAACTAAAACACAAGTGGTAGGAACAGCACATGGATACGGTTGCCAAAGCACTAATTTCCCACTTCTAATTTTAAGATAGTAGATTTTAACCAATTCCATGTCCATCTTCAATCCTCAGCGTGGATATGGTGACAGCTTCTGTGATGGAAACAAAACAAAGGAAAGCAAAAGAAAAATGAAACAGAAAAAGGCTGTTGTTAACAGCAACAAAAAAGTCTCTAGGACCAGAACCCACGTGTTGTCTAGCACCCATTTTTATGTGCATTGCTTTATATTATGGGGGATGTATTGAGAGATGGTATCCTGAATCACTTCAGTCATGGAAGAAGCACAGCTGTGTACACTGACTGCCCTACTTCTTCATGCTGTCCACATGGCTCTTGTCAGTCAGGGTAAGGCTAGAATTTCATTGGTTCCTCTCCATTTATGGCTTTTCTCTCAGAAGTGAGGTCATTACTGGGATGCCTGGATGGTTCAGTGGGTTAAGCCTCTGCCTTCAGCTCAGGTCATGATCCCAGTGTCCTTGGATTGAGTTCGGCAGCAGGCTCCTTGCTAAGCAGGGAGCCGCCTTCTCCTTCTGCCTGCCACTCCCTGCTGCATATGCGCTCACGCACTCTCACACTCTCTCTCTCTGACAAATAAATAAAATCTTAAAAAAAAGAGATGTTATTACTATATACTGCATTAAAATAAGAAAATCTTGCAGTAAACTAAATTCAAATATTTTTAGCCTGGTTTGTCTAATATAATACTATATCTGATCAGTTATATTTGTACCAAATACTTTTGTGATGTGATCTTTGCATATGCACTGTGCTTTTTTTCTCTTCATGTATGTATGAGGGTGGTGGTATAAAAGTGTGTTTTGTAAATGTCCAAATTTATAAACTGACATTTGTAATTTCTCATGGCAAATATGATTATACATATACAATAACAAATATTTAGAAGTACCTTTATCAGTCTTTTCTCCTACAGTTAACATACCATTTTAACTTTAAAAAAATAAGTAGTTTTCAAGTTAGAATATAGCCTAGTTACTGCAGATTATATTAGATAGAATCAAATTTTATTTTAAGTATAATAATGATACTTAACTGTGGCTTAGAGCCTAGAATTTTAACATATTTGAATGCATTCATGTAGATACAAATTAAATGTTTAGTTCTTTAAAATAGGTTTTTATATTCTTCACGAGAAAACATTGTATATTTGTTGGGAGTTGACTAAGGATGAAGAGTTAAATTTTTGATATTAGGTTAATTGCCTTAATTTTTAGAAAAGTTACTGATTTTGTTTCTTTAGGTAGTATAGATTACTTCAGTCATTACAGATAATCACTCTGATATCTTTTAACATACACATTCAGATAAAAACACTGTCTCCCCAGTGTTTAACTTAAATATTTTTCAGTTTTCTTCATACCTGGTGTCTCAAAAGCATATGATTTGTTGGCCCACAACTTCCTTGATTGCCCAACTGTATTGAGGCATAATTTACCTAATGTAAAATTGCCATTTAATCTCTACTGTAATCAAGATATGGGATATTTCTGTAACTCCAAAATGTTTCCTTCTGGCCCTCTGCCATCAGTCTTCCCTTTTCGCTTCCCTTCTGCTCAGAGCTCCAGAGAAGCATTAATATTCTTTATTTCAGTATCATTTTCTTTTTTTCTAAAAGTTTTGTCACTGCTGCCTTTCATTTAGTAACCATACTTTTCATTTTTACTCATATTATTGCATATATGTACATATCATTCATTTATACTTTTTATTGATAAGTAGAATTCTATAATGTGACCATTTACTAATTGATGGGTATTTGGATGGTTTCCAGTTTTGTTTTGTTTTTTAAAGATTTTATTTATTTATTTGTTAGAGAGAGAGAGAGAGAGAGAGCAAGCACAGGCAGAGGCAGAGGGAGAAGCAGGGTCCCTGCCAGGCAAGGAGCCCGATGTGGGACTTGATCCCAGGACACTGGGATCATGACCTGAGCCGAAGGCAGCTGCTTAACCAACTGAGCCACCCAGGCGTCCTGGTTTCCAGTTTTTTATTATGATGCTGCCATGAACATTTGTATACAAGTTTTTGTTGAGATACATGCTTTCATTTCTCTTGGTCAGCTAGCCTCTTTTGAAATACTCTTTCTTTTGCCTATTATGGTATCATTCTCTGATTTTGTTTCTATTTATTTCTTGCTTTGGTTTCTAATTTCGCTGTTCTTCCTCAGACATTGTGTGCTAAAGGTTATCACATCCCAGACTTAGGTCTCCTCTTACACTTGAGCAATTCATCTGCATCGTGGTTTTAATTATCTGTTGTATGCAGTTAACTCAGGTTTATATCTTCAGCCTAGAATTTCTAAGCACAGAGCTATATATTTATTTGACATCAGCCACTGGCCTAATCTGAGGCGTCTTAAAATCAACATGTCCAGAAATTTTATAACTGTTCAGCCTATTAAACCTTGTCTTTTCCCATTTCTCCCCAAGCCATACAATTAGATCATAGTAAGTGATATTTAACATCATTTTTGTGTGTTTGTATCAGATCATTTCTTCTCAGTAGCATCTGAAAGGACTACTCCTCTCTAGTCTTTTCTTTACACAGCTAAGTGATCATCTTTCCAAACACAAAACGGATCATATCACTTCCACTTTAAATGCCTTAGGCTAAAAACCAGATTTCTTAATATGTCTTATAAAGTTTGACATAGACAAGTCTCTACTAAACTTTTTCATACTCATTTTGAAAATTTCTAATCCCACTTTTCACACCAGTATACCAGCCAGAATACTGCCTTCTATTAGTATCTCAAACCTAAAGCATCCATCTGATCATTAAACTTTTTGCATATGTTCTTCCCTCTCCTGAAATACCCCAAACCTCCTTCATCTGCTCATGCCCTATTTTCCCTTAAGTTTTAGGAACAATGGGAAGCTTCCTAAGTGGAGTTTTATTAAATCTATTAAGAGCATTAAGGACCTCTCTTTCATATACTTGTGGTATAACTGCAGTTGTGTTTTGAGATTATTTGATTAATGTTTGTCTGCCTCTTAAGCTAGTCCATAAGATCCATGCTATCAGGGATTATGCAAATTTAGTTTATCCTTCCATCTCATCATATATCCAAGTCCAGCATGTGTCAGGTACATAAGAATTGTCTGAATGAGTAAATACAATAGATTTAATAGGATTAGATGAATATGTGAACTTCTGAAGGTGCTCTGGAGGACTGTTCCAAGTTTTCTGGCTTAGAGTAGGAAGAATAAAGAATTACCAATGGAAACAAGTAATAGAGGATAAATAATAGGTTTAGAGAATTAGAAAATGAGTACTATACTCTTGTCTCACATCTTAAATGGCAAAACATTCTTCAAAACAAAATGTATCCCTTATATGAAGAAATTCTCTTATATAGCAAAGATTTAGAGTGTGCTTCCCAGAAGTAGCTTAAAACTGCTTTTGTCATCATTAACCATCAGAGAGGCTCAAATCAAAACTGCATTGAGATACCACCTTACACCACCAGTTAGAATGGCCAAAATTAACAGGACAGGAAACAACAACTGTTGGAGAGGATGTGGAGAAAGGGGAACCCTCTTACACTGTTGGTGGGAATGCAAGTTGGCATAGCCACTTTGGAAAACAGTGTGGAGATTCCTTAAGATATTAAAAATAGAGCTACCCTATGATCTGGGAATTGCACTACTGGGTATTTACCCCAAAGATACAGATGTTGTGAAAAGAAGGGCCATCTGTACCCCAATGTTCATAGCAGCAATGGCCACAGTTGCCAAACTGCGGAAAGAACCAAGATGCCTTCAACAGATGAATGGATAAAGAAGATATGGTCTGTATATACTATAGAGTATTATGCCTCCATAAGAAAGGATGAATACCCAACTTTTGTATCAACATTGGCGGGACTGGAGGAGATTATGCTGATGAAATAAGTCAAGTAGAGAGAGTTAATTATCATATGGTTTCACTTGTGGAGCACAGGGAATAACACGGAGGACATTGGGAGATGGAGTGAAGAAGTGACTTGGGGGAATTTGGAGGGGGAGACGAACCATGAGAGTCTGTGGACTCTAAGAAACAAACTGAGGGTTTTGGAGGGGCGGGGGTAGGGGGTTGGGTGAGCCTGGTGGTGGGTATTATGCAGGGTGCATATTGCATGGAGTCCTGGGAGTGGTGCATAAACAATGAATTCTGGAACATTGAAAAGAAGTAAAATAAAATTTTTAAAAACTTGCTTTTGTATAATTTTCGTCATCACTCTTTCCTGTCACAGTATTTTCATGATATCAAAAAATGTACATCAAACACATGGAATTTCTCAGAAGAAGGTCATCATTAAATAAAGAAATAATTAATACATGATATAAATAACTGACAAGTAAGGCACCAGAGATAAGTGAAATGTCAAAGACAAGACAGTATTTAGAGGCCTTTGAGAAGTCATTAAACAGTATCAATCATATCACTGCCACCTTAGGTAAAAAATAAGAAGGGGTTGATCAGCAGAGAACAATTTTTCAGGAATACAGGAGATCTGATGTTGAAAAGTGTAAGTGTCCTATGTATGATTTGAAACATGTAAGGCAGTAGTTCCCAGTGGAGGTTTCCTTGCTCAGGTGCAATATAGTTTGAAGAGTCTGCGCTGCTTGTTGAAGCATCACAAATGGCATGCTTTGACAGCTGGGGTACCTGTTGAATAATTTCTCTGTCAAACATTCAAAACAAAATGGCACAGATGTTAAGGTGCATGCATATGCAGTGAAAATAACCTACTGAAGGGCAACAGAAAGCTCTTCACGTTCAAAAGTTTGAAAGATTAGAATGCTTTGTTCTGAAATACAATAATTTTTATGTTTAAAAATCTTGCTTATCTCTCATCCTGTTAACCCTTTTATAGCAAATTTCTAGTAAAATCGAAAGCCCTGATGACATTAAATAAATAAATAAAAATTAGAAGCTTTGCTATATCTCTATTTTTAACTAAAATTTAATAAAAATACACTAAGTATGTAAAATGTTCTATTATAAGTGGGGAAGATGGTGATTCAGACATAATACCTTCTTTTAAGCATCTTTTAAAGTTGTTTATCAGAAAGAGAAAGATGAACAGGAAATTTCAGTTTGGGTTTATGATAAGTATGTTAAGGATAAAAACTTCTCACTTGGTGGTACACAGGAGAGACACTCAACACAACCTTGATGGATCAAGGGAGGACTGGTTCTTAAATGAAGTAATATTTAAAATAAACCCTTAGGGAGAATTAAGAATTAAAAATACAATCTTTGAGAAAGAAGAGGAAAGGCTGAGAGAATATCATTTAACTATCCAAATGTTGAAAAACGCAACCGCTAGAAGGCTTTAAGTAATGAAGCACTGTTGTATTTAAAATTAAAGGGAGAATTGCCTCCAAAAAGGATACCAGAGAACAAATCAGTTTCCAGGTTAAAAACTGTTCTCTGGGGGCCCCTGGGTGGTTCAGTCGTTAAGCATCTGCCTTTGGTTTAGGTCATGATTCCAGAGTCCTTGCATGTAGTCCCTTATCCGGCTTCCTGCTTGATGGGAAGCCTGCTTCTCCCTCTCCCACTCCCTGTGCTTGTGTTCCCTCTCTCATTCTCTCTCTCTCTCTCTCTGTCAAATAAATAAAGTCTTTAAAAGAAAAAGTGTTCTCTCTACCACATTAGATGTTTGGGTGCGAATCTTACGGTAATTAGAAGCTTTTTGGAGTTCTAATAGGAAGAGTGACATGATGAGATTAATCTATCATATGGTAAATAGAATTGAATGAATGTAGTGATTAGTATTTAGTACAGCTGTGTGTAAAAGGGACCAGACCATAGTGGCCTAAACTCATGAAGGTCCTTTCTTGCATATACATATATATATATATATATATACACATACATATATGTATGCAATAGAAAAAATATATGTATATATGTCTCATAGAGATTTTTTTTTAATTTTAAACCATTTTATTGCAGAGTTTTTATGGGAGATTTATTAAAACTGCAAAGACCCAGTCTTCAGCTCCTTAGTCTGGCAGGCTTCAGTATGTTTCCATTTTTTTAAAAGATGTATTTATTTATTTGAGAGAGAGAGAGAGAGAGAAGAAGGAGAGGGGAATGGGGCAGAGGGAGATAGAGAGAGAGAATCTCAAGCAGACTCCCTGATGAACCTTGCTCTGGACTCTGAGATCATGACCTGAGCCAAAATCAAGAATTGGATGCTTAACCAATTGAGCCACCCAGGCATCCCTGGTTCTTGATGTCCTAATCAAGAGATAGCTATTGAAATTCTTGCCAATATAACCTCCTTTGAAGCATCAGGGAAGAAGAAGAGTGAACCTTTTATTAGCAAGACTTTTTAGAAGCTTTCCTATAATGTTTTCTTACTCATATTGGCCAGAAATTTGTCACATGATCTCTCAAGTGGAATGGGAGAATAGACAAATGGCCACACTGAGAAAAAGTGAGGTTATGGCACAAAACATGAAGTGGGGAATAAATTTATGGGTAGGTACCTAGACTCTTATTGCAGGGGATAATCCTGGAAGAGAGGAAACTAATTAAATTACTTTTTTTTTTTTTTTTTTTTTGGTAATGTGAACTAGAGAACATAGTATAGAGTCAAATAATTAGAAGGAAATTGAAAGATTTTTATGAGGTATCATTATGATGATTAGTGATTTTTTTGAACATGGGGAAGGGATTGAGTAAGAAGGGAAATGCCAGGGTAATTGGGTTTCAATTTTGAATATTTGAGTTATGGAGTAGCTAGAGGAACTCATTTGGATAAAAATGGTTAATTCAATTTAAACAAGATTATGGCTGAGGTACGTTGGAACTAATTGTACATTTAGCAAATAATTACAAACACAGGTCTGGAGAGGTAAGCAGAAGGTGAGAGAGTAATATTATGAATATTGGTGTCATTTTGAAGAAATCTGAATGTTATTGGCAAGAAAAATATAGAAATGATCTGAAGGGAAACAAATTGAAATGATTTCCTTATTCTTGTTTATGAAATATTGGGGAAGGGATAATTGAAGATTTTGATGTTAAGAAATCACCAGCAGAAAGGAAGACACTGAGGGGCACCTGGGTGGCTCAGTGGGTTAAAGCCGCTGCCTTCGGCTCGGGTCATGATCCCAGGGTCCTGGGATCAAGCCCCTCATCGGGCTCTCTGCTCTGCGGACAGCCTGCTTCCTTCTCTCTCTCTGCCTCTCTGCCTACTTGTGATCTCTGTCTGTCAAGTAAATAAATAAAATCTTAAAAAAAAAAAAAAAAGAAAAGAAAAGAAAGGAAGACACTGAAATAGAATGAATTACCAGAAGAGTCAGTGTTGAGAAAAGGAATGGTATGGAAATTTGGACTGTATGAGGGAAACCCCTCTTATTGTAATGGAAAGTGGGAGACTATAAACCCCCTCCCCGCAAAAAAGCCCCATGTATTTGTAGTCATGGGACATAAAGTACAATAATTCATTGTTATTGGCTTCTACTTTCTCAGTGAAGTAGAATATGTGATCACTTGGTGATAAAGATATATGTATGGATTAAGGTGAGTTTTAGAATAATAGATTTCTTTTTTAAAGTTTGTCATCCTAAATTGTGTGGAATTGAATGCTCTTGATGTCAGAAACAAAGCAAAGATACCCATCTTATCAACTCTATTCAACATTGTATTGGAGGTTCTAGCCATTGCAATAAAACAAGAAATAGAAATAAAGGCCATAAAGATCAGAAAGGATGAAATCAAAGCATTTCTATTTATGGAAAGTATAATTGTTTAATAGAAAATGCTAAGTGCCATGGACTGAATTATGTCCCCCTAAAATTTATACATTGAACCCTTAATCCCCAATGTGGTGGTATTTGATGATGGGGCTTTTGGGAAGTATAAGGCTTAGATGAAATTATGAGGGTGGAATTAATGCCCTTATAAGAAGAGACATCAGAGAATTTGCTTCATCTCCCTTCACCAAGTAAGGCACAGCAAGCAGGTGGCCGCAAGCCAGGAAAAGGGCGTTCATCCTTGGAGAATAAAATTGACCAGCACTTTGCTCTTGACTTTACAGCCTCAAAAACTGTGAGAAATAAATCCCTGTTGTTTAAGCCACAGGAATTTTGTTTTTTTGGTATGGCATCCCACGTAAACTAATACACTGAACTACCTGAAAATCAGTGTCTAGGACTAATCAGGCAAAAAATAATACTGTATTTTTAAATTTTAACAGCAATATAAAAATGAAATTTAAATAAATATAAATAAAATTTAATAAAAGTAGTGTAGTATCAAGAAAGCCCACTTAGGAATAAATTTGACAAAAGTCATGCAAAGACTATATAGAAATGATAATACCTTGCTCAGAAAACTTATAATTCTATAATGCAGAGGTTTATAATTTTCATGAATTGGGAGATTTGGTATTTTTACGTTACCAATTGCCCCCACATTTTTCTGTGGATTCAAATAATGTAAATTATGGTCACAGAAGGCTGATGCTTTTTTTTTTTTGAAGAAACTGACAGAATAATACTGAATTTATCTGGATGTGCAAAACACTAAGAAGTGTCTAAATAATTTTGAAAAAGACGACCAAAAGTTGGAGGACTTACATTACTTGATTTCAAGAACTACTATAAATAAACCATAATAAAGCCATGCCCATTCTAACTTTTAGGATCTCATTCTTTCCCAGTTAACACCCCGTGAGTCTGGGAATTAAGTTTCTGTTGCAGTTCAGACACCCACAGGATGATTTTCTGAGTTTGGGTTTCATCCATCTCAGCTCTGTGGACAGAGGAGATAAAGAGACTCTTTCAAGGCAGATATAGAAGCTGTCAGGTCATTCGTGCAGTGCTTGTGCTGGGAGTTTGGATTTCTGAGCTTATTTTTTTGTTCACCACTTTGTTCAGTGACATTAGGAACAACCAGCCAACCTTATGTTATTCATTGGTTTGGCAAAAAAATGCTAAAGTATTATGGAGATGGTCAAATGCTTGCCTCTTACAAGTGTTTGGGAGTATACAGTGGATATGTTTTGTGTATTTTTATTGCCAGATCATGCCACAGACTCTCACTGTTCTGCTGAAAATAGAGTCATTTTTTGTCTTTATATGTAGTCAGATTAGAGAAGCAATTAAACATTTGCCTACTTTTTGACCAAGCCATTCTACTTGTACATATTTACCTCAGGAAGATAAATGCACATGTCCACCAAAAGACTTGTACAAGAATGTTTATAGCAGCTTTATTTGTAATAGCTACATATTGGAAACAACTTAAATGCCACCAATGGAAGAACGTTTAAACAAATTGTAGTATATTTATTAAATGAAGTATCTATAATAGGGGCATCTGGGTGGCTCAGTTGGTTGGGCATCTGCTTTCAGCTCAGATCATGATCCCAGGGTCCTGGGATTTAGCTCTGTATCTGGCTCCCTGTTCAGCGGGGAGCCTGCTTCTCCCTCTGCCACTCTCCCTGCTTGTGCTGTCTCTCTCTCTCTCTGTCTGTCAAATAAATGAATGGAATTTTAAAAAACAAAAAAGGAAATATCTATAATAAAAGGGAATGAACATGTAGGCAACAATATGGATTAATCTAATAGTTATAATGCTAATTGAAAGAAACTAGTCTTTCATTAAAAAACTAGTAAAACTAACCTGATCTAATCGTTGTAAAACTAATCTGTGGTGGGAAAAAAAATCAGTACACTGGTTACCTCTGTAGAAAGGGGATCCAGTAGGAAGGGACATGAGAGAATTTTCTGTTCTGAAAGAAATCTTCTATATTTTGATAGGGGTATGGATTACATGGATATCATTTATGAAAATTTGACTCTTAAGATTTGTGTTTTTTAATACATGGAAATTTCGTTTAAAGAACTGAGAAGTGGGGTCTGCTGAGTGCAAATTTTAAAAGAAACAAACATGGTGGATGAGTGATGTTTCTTAATGGGGGGTGATTGGGATTCACTATGGAATTTGGTTTACTTTGTATATATTTGGAATTCTCCATGATATGAATTTAAAACAATCTTTAGAGAACTGGGAGAGTTAAATGCCAACAGGCCCTTGCAGGTACCATTGGGGTTCAAAGGAGTTGGCTTCCAGGATTGTAGAATATCTCTGATCTGCTTAAATGGAGGCTTGGTGAAAAGTGACAGTGGAATTCAACCAAGGCTCAAGTTTTTGCTCAGTGATTGACTAAAGAATAACAGGTCATTTAATTCAGGCTGGGAAAGGAAGAAAATTAGCTTCCATGGGGCTAATAGGTGGAGAAAAAATACTGAGATGTTTTGTGAGACCAACAAACTGGTTTATGGAGAGAAGCTGATTGAGAGAGCTGGAGTTAAATGATACTGTGGTTAGAAAGCTAGATAACTGATTTTATTATTTCAGATAATGAAGGATGATAAATTAAGGTATATATTTGACTATAAATACAATATCGTGTTCTAAATTCAGAGATACAAATTAAAAAAAAAACAAACTGCTCTGTTTCAACCACTCCCTTCTTAAATATAAAGAGGGAATCATTAAATAGGCTTATGAAGAAAATCTGAAAGAAGTTCTTATCTGACAACTACTATTCGAAATTCCTAGAATATATAGTTGTAAAGAAACAGTTTTATGGAAAGTGGAGTATTGGCAGATCATAAATCATGTAAAAATGCCGCTGTCAGTTTGTGGAAAGTTTAACTTGTTCTGCTTTTCAGAGCTAAGCTTCAATGCATATCAGATGGTGGAATTTGGCCCCTAGTACTATTCAGTCTTTTTCTGTGTGGTCAGTAATTCAGATTGTCACACAGAAAGTGCCCTTGGCAGAGATGCTAAATCATATGGGTATGGAGAAAAGAAATGCACAGGAACTCTATTTGATTTTCATTTTTTTAGGTACCATAGGAGATGAGATAACAACAGTTTAACTAGCTCTAATTAATTCCAATATGCAGAAAAACTACCAATCCTTGTGAAGTGGCTATATATAGAAATCCCATATACACTACCTCATTTAACCCTTAAAATGGCCATGTGAGATTATCTTTATTGTCCTTGTTCTGAGATATTTAATAATTCAGAAACCTTAAGTGATTTTTATAAAGGCCAAAATATTAGTGATAGAACTGGGAAAAAAACCTAAGTTTTTTATATTCCAAAATCTTTGAATATTCCTTTATGAGAGGATTAAAATGGATGCCCTAAATATTATTGGTAAAAGCAAATTTGAGTACTAAGCTGAGTATTGCACATTAAAGTGAGAAGAGTTCTTAGAATTTAAAGCTTGGTTTCACTTTCATACATTTTGCCTTTGTTCTCTTGGACATACTTACAATTCTAGTTTTATGTATTTCATTTCATCTGGAAAATTTCACTAGTCCTTTTGGCTTAGAATGATTTTTATAGGCCTCTTTTGGGGGGAGGCTACTATTAAGAATTTAAAACTGGGAAGACTTACCTTTACCCGCCGTTTCACAGGATGCCAAACAAACGGCAAACCTTGATTTGGAGATATATTTCATTGCAATTGATTTAGCAAATAGCATGCAAGAATTAAGACAGCGTAGGCTGGCACTGTGAAAGCAGAAGTTCTGCAGCAGCTGGAAGCATGTGGTCACTAGCTCTTTCAGCATCTTTTAGTAATGTGGACTTGACTTGGAGTGAGGCTAAGACATAATTGTTTGGGAGTTTACCCTCTGCCATTCTTCACATATACGGATTTCCCATAAAAGTAGTCTTGCAAAATAGAGGGGATGTCTGAGTAGGAATGTTGCCTAGGAAAGTTGAATTCCAATTCTTGTATGTCAGCTGCAATTATACAGATAACCAGAAAGCTAGGACCATAGCAGCCCTTCCACCTGTGGTGAGAAGTATTTGATTCTGACTTGCTCATTGGCAGCCAGACAGACAGCTACTGGAGTAGTTCAGTAGACAATTTTATTTGTCTTTCCAAAAATGCATGTATGTAATTTTGGCATCTGACTTTATGTTGCTTGGAGGATGGGTGTTGGGAAGAAACCCAATGAATATAAACAATATATCACTGGTGTCCAAAATTGGAGAGCAAATTTTCAGAATTAATGTGTGAATGGCAAGGGTCCACCAGAAGAATAAAAGAGCAACAGGTGATACAAAAAGAGAAACATCAAAATATTCTTTTTTTAACCATCTTATTATAAAGAAAGTTATTGCTTGTAACAGGATGTAATTGAAAAGTAAATAAACTACAATTTGATAAGGAAGTATGTTTCTATGTAGAAAGTGGTCTTGCTTAGCTTAACATTTTATAAATGATTACTTCTTTAAGCTGGATTTGATTTTTTGTATTACACTTACAATGATACTGGCTGAAATATATCATGAGGTTAATTAAGTTTCTTATTTTAGTTACCAGCAAGTATGGCAGTAATTTTGTTTGGGAGACAAGATGAAATATCCATATAGTCCAGCTGTAAGTTAGGGTGGTTCTAATCAAGCAGATGCTAACTGTATTTTTACTCATTGATTGTACAATTGATTGTATAATTTATGTGTACAGTTGTGCAATCTAAGTGCTAACCTGATATTTGACCATAGAGGTCAAAATTACATAGCATGTACAAAGGATTATTGGTGATAGTGGTGACAATGAAATCTATTTGATCAAGAGCACTGAAATCTATTTGATCAGTAGACTGTTGATGGTCTCTCTTTGGGCTAACTTTACACATTTAAACATTCTGTGGTTATGAATGACTCTCTATTCATTTTCTGTACCAGTGGAATTAGAATATGAAACCATTGTCTCTTTGTAGTTACACTGTCTTAAACAATAATAAATTGAGAACATAGAAACTGTAGTTTTAATTGTATTACTGATTTATAAAGGTTAGATTTTGATTGCTTCACTGAAAAACAAGGAAAGCTTTGTTGTCCTAAATAATGCAAAGATCAGTTCTATATTTATTAAATTTTCCATCTCTAATACTGGCTAATAAGATTAGCAAGAGATGGATAATGGCTGCAAAAATAGTGATGGGTGAAGATGTTGTAGTTGCTTCTAATTCATGCCTCTAAAACACACACACACACACACACACAATATATATATACTGCTAGTGTATTGCATTGACATGATAAGGATTATAAATTTTCAATAAAAAGGAAAGATAAAATAAGAAAATGAATTTAAAATCATTGACTATTACCTAATTTATTGCTTATAGAATCTTAGATATTCACTGTTCTTAAAATAAAACTCTTGTACCTAAGAATAATTCATTGCATATATATTGTGATAGTAATAAGTAGTAAGTATATAGTAAGAATATAACAGTAGTAAGAATATAACAGTGAGTAGATGTGATTGATAAGCATTTTAACATTTGGGGTTTTAGACTTAAAAAATAATTTAAGATGTCTCCTAATCTAGTTAGTCAGAATAAATATAGTCAAAGGAGAAACTAGCATGAATTTATTGTATACCTTTAAAGACCATTTTGTTTATACTTTAACCTACATTCACATATATGAATTCTCGGGCATAATAAACATTATTCATGTGTTTTAAAATTTCATAATTAGTTTAATTCTTCATATGTTTTGGCAAATGAGTTACCCAACATTATATTTCTGTGTTCTGTTTAAATAGATATGCATGTACCTAACACATTAATTTTAACCATGATACAGTTTTCCATCCTCTCTCTTTTGTAACTGACTATTCCACTACATGAGCCTTTATTTGTTTCCAAAGAGGACTGTAAAAAGAATTTTTGTAAAATATCTCCTTTTTCACATGCAGGAAATAGTCCAGCATCTACACGCATTGCAGAATTGCTTAGTCTTGTATTTGGGTATAGATATGAATTTTATTAGCTGCTGATGTACAGTTGTGCTGTTAATAGTAGTATGTGAGTTATTTCTCCAGACACTTGTCAGTACTTGATATTCAAGTTTTCCTGCATATTTGATATTTGTGAAATAAAGTTTTATTACTATGTTTAACATGTATATCTTTGATTTAATATGTGTTTCTTTGTTTAATAAGTCTATCTTTGATTATTATTAACGTTTATTTCATATGTTTGTAACACTTATGAAAAATTGGAATCCAGTGTGGTGCATTAGAAAGGCAATTTTATTCTTTCCTTTCAGATGCCCAAAAACCACCCAAATATTGGTTCCTTTTTCCAAATCTTTGGATAAAAAAGCCCCATGTTCTTTTAGATCACTCTTATATAATAAATAGATATGTCTGTCTCTTCTAGTTTCATAACACTCTCACATCAGTAATTCACCTTCATAACAGAGGAAGGAAAATAAGAAACACAGTTTATGTGAATAGAACTTCACAGATTTGGTGGTTGTTTAAATGTCTCATGAGGTGCCTGCTGGTTTCTTGAGAAACCTGTTGCTGCTGCTTAGTATCTCTTATCTTTGGTTATCCTTGATAATGTTTCCTCCAAGGGGTGGCTTATGACTTGACTCAGCTCTTGATTCTGGGTGACACATCTAGCATAGTCTCTCTGTTCCGGTACAGTGCTCTTCTCAGTGACCATCTCAGTTCCAAATCTCAAACTCATGTTTTTACCCTGACAAAGTTCGGAATTTCAGGCTCTCCCCTGAAGCAATTCCCTTTTTTGGCAAGGGCTGTCAAAGCAGCCACTCAGCTACAGTCTTTCACTTTCCTAGGCTTTGGTGCTCAACTGTAAAAGTGCTCTGTAGGCTTGAATCCCATGACACCACATTCAGCAAATCATTCCTCTCTAATTTCCACTTTCTCCCTTTTTTCAGCATCAGAGTTTTTATAACTTTGTTGTGATCGTCTACAGGGCACAAGCACAGGTATTCCTTCACACTGTTTTCAAAATCTGCCTATGTATTTGTTTGTTTGTTTTTGTTTTTACAGTGTAGTTCCTTTTTTTGTTTGTTTCTTTTTTTTTTTAAGTTTTATTTAAATTCCAGTTAGTTAACATATGGTGTTATATTAGTTTCAGGCTTACAATTTAGTGATTCAGCACTTCCATGCAACACCCAGTGCTCATCACAGCAATTGTACTCCTCAATCCCCATCACCTTTTAAACTGCTTTAGCTAGTTAATTTGGCATACATTTCCTGGGAACCTTGTTTAAGACCATGGGTGGGTTGGGACCTAGGTGGTGCAGTTGTTTGAGCGACTGACTCTTGGTTTCAGTTGAGGTTGTGATTATCAGGGTCATGAGATGGAGCCCTGCATTTTCTGCTTGAGATTCTCCCTCTTTCCCTCTGGCCCTCTTACTCATTCTTTCTTGCTCTCATTCTCAGATCTTAAAAACAAACAAACAAAACAAAAAACAAACAACAATAATGGGTGGGTAAAAGGATTCGTTAAAAAATTCTGTTAGAAGATCTGGCTTTCTTCTGTGAACTATATATTCATTGGGTCATTTACATTTTTCTGTTGGATTCATAAGAATCATCTTTTATTCTGGAAGCAATTCTTACATTTATTGCAAATAGGTTTCAGAGTTCGCTGCTTAAATGTTGTCTTTGTATTACAGAGCTGTCTCATTTAGAAATAGTCAGATCTATCAAATTTTTCATTTATGAGTTTTCCTAAGATTTCAAATCCTATCTTATTTTGTTATGTGAAAGAAGCTCTACTTTGGAGGCAATCAAGACATTTCAATTCATTTTTTTTCAGTACTAATTATAACCAGATCATTGTGAGAAAAATATTTGTATCTACATATTATCTGAGTGTCTTCCAAATGATTAATTTTAAAGACTGATATATTCCTATCAGGAAATAAGGATGGATTATAAGAAATTAAGGATTCACTAAACACAAAGTTTGATCAGATTGAAATATTTTACAACTGGAAACTATGTGAATAAATTTGTTATATTTTTATCAGTTAAATCATAAATATTGTGAGACATATTCTCAGTGGTAAAAAAATGTTTAAAATACATATGGAGTGGATCATTTTTTGAATTGTCCTTATAAAGTTTATTGAAAACTGCTAACCATAAACTTTAAAAATAATAATCACTGTTTAAATACTGTCTTCACTGAAATGGGGAGTCAGTATGAGAGGGAAACCCACATAAGTATGTTTTTATTATTTACATTAAGAGGACTATTAGAATATACTATCTTAGCGGTTGTCTTGACTGATTAAGGCTTTCCATTCAGTTTTTCATCCATCTTTTTATTCAGTTCACCGCTATCCTTTTAACTCTTCAGTTTGTCTGTGTGGCATCTCAAAGTGAAGGCTGTGCTCTCATGGACAGGGGACAAACTGAATAAAGAGGCAATCTCATGTATTTTTCCTAAGATTTTTGGCTTCATTTACAACTCAGTAACAGTCTTCTCAGTATTTTTGGTGTTACCCTAAGTGAATTGATAGTAATCTACACAATTTTTCTCAAAGATCAATCTGCTCAGTTCCCAGGACTCTTTTTGTTAATTGTTTAAAAATCTTAAACTTGTGTATGTATGTGGCGGGGGAAAGTTGGGTGGAATATTTGTGTAATATCCATTCAGAGTCAGACACTTTACAAAACTGGAGTCTATTTCCTAAAAATAATGACACAGATTGGTATCCTTTTCCAGTATTAGAGTGTTTAGTTGTCATAGCTTCTATTCTCTTCCTGGCAGAACCACTTCTGTGTTACTTTGATGTTGTGAGTTCCAAACATCAGTGTAGGCATCATCAGCCATTCACGTTCACAACTGCTCAGCTGCCTAGCAAGGCACCCAGGACTGCATGATCTCCCTGCTAAATGAATGATTCTACCTTAAAAAGATAAAATGATAACAACCTGTAACAGAGATGACTATGGTCTTAAACATAAAGATCTCTGTGGTGCATTGAAATGGGAATGAGGAGTGAGAATAAAAAAGCAAATGTTGATCTGCAAGTTTTTAAGTATAGAATTTTGTGTACCAAGGACTGTTATGGAACGTCATTTGTCAGAATCACCTAGGTGTTATTTTAAAATAAAAGGCTTATTTTGAGTAAAAACAAAATAAAATACTATAAAAATAAAATAACTCTCAAAGCATACCTGATATTCTTGGTAAAGTATAAAAGTAGAAGTAGAGATGGGTGAAGAATATTGTTGGGGTGAAAAAGAAGACAGGATTGAAATGAGGAACAGGGAGCTCTCTTTGATACGTTTTCTACCTTTAATATCATCTCTTCATGTGACCATTACTTTAAATTTCAGTCTGCTCCTTCTTCAAAATGAAACTGTATAATATACTCTGTGTTGCATATTAGTAGTAATGAATAAGTGATTGTAAAATCATCAAATATTTTTTTCCTGGGTGTGAAGTTAGAATAAAGCTCAAGAGGAAATTAGAGAGTAGATCATTGGATAATAATTAAGAGCAAACATGTACATAAGAGGGACCGGTTGTCATATAAGGTAGAAAAGATTATTAAAAGGCCACAGACTCATTTGCTTAAAGTAAAGTTATATTTCAAGGTGGTGACATTAATACTGGAGAACTATTCCTTTCTCTGTTTCTCCTCTCCCTCCTTCTCTTTTCCCCATTTACCTGAAATGCTGTATCATTGAAGTGAAAATTGGCTAAGTTCCTAGGTAAAGTATCCAGTTGGGGAGATCCCAGGGTGGTTTAGAGGAAGATTGAGAGAGACAGTGATACTCATTTTTGTTCTATTTTTCACGGTGATAAATAATGAAGAAAACATGGAAATGATGGTGACATTCTTTTATCAGATGGTTCCTTGGGAAGAACATAGCTATAGGCAGGGTAACTGTAGCTTTTGAAGACTAGTATATATTGCATAAAACAAATGCACATTTTGCAAATGGCATTTTGTGTGGATTTATTTTTTTGGTAAATTGGGCATGTTTATTTGGTTAACTTATTTGGTTAATAAATATTTATTTATTTGGTTTCCATTGTTGCTAGAAATAATATATAAGTAAATGATTTCTTTATTTTTTTTCAAGTGTTTGTGATTGTGTTTATAATTGATCCAGGACATAAGTGTAGAATTTAAACTCAGCTAGCTGAATGTTCTGAGATGTAATTTCCAGAATTCTACTAGTCTTAACACTACAGCTAATGTATCATACATCAAAGTTAGATTAGACTCCATGGTGTATAATTCTGGCAAAGAATAAACATTAGGCATTTCTTAAAGATTTGAGATTATATTTATTGGTGATTATGCTTGAGAGGAAAATAGAATGATAGATGAATAGATAGATAGGTAGATGGTAATAATAATCTTATTTACTGACTGAATGCTTGAAATCTGGATGCCAGGGAAATACCTCTGGGGAATTTAGGTTTACAAACCATTAGAACTGCATGTGAAAAAAATATTCAACTCAAGGCTGCATATAATCAGTAATTAGTTTTTACATGCAAACACAGCATTTTAAAATCACAAATCTAATTAGCCACTTTATGATCCAATAATATTTTGTGTGTTTATTAAGCCCATAGGATTTTTTTTGTTAGAAATGAATAGCTATTAAAATAGTACCTATTCAATGGCTCCCATTTTTCAGAATATATTTTATGTGCAGACTGTTTTATTGCATGTTATAAATCCTGAATTGAAGTTAATATATTCAAAATAATTTTTTGCATGAAAATGCAAGTACTTTTTATTACCTCATTATCTAACATTTCTAGAACTTACAATATAAAAGCACTTCTTAAATATCTAATGGACAGATTCGCTTGCATTGGGTTGAGTCAATTGTGCACTCAGTTCTGGTCTTCCTCTGGTCAAGGCAAAAGCAGAATTGAGTGAAGACTGTATGTGTACATGTGTGCATGTATACACATGGCTAATGTGTGCGTGTGGGGGTTTGTGTGAGAAATGGAGGGAGAATGAGAAGATGGGGAGGCGGAGAGGAGGGAAAGAAGAGAAGAAGAAAAGTGAATGGGGAAAGAAGGTGAGAGAAGACTTATGTGGTTTGTAACAAATTACTTAATATTTTTAGCTTTATGTATGTAGGCTGCACTAATTAATCTCCAAGGTCCCTAAATAAATTAGAATACTTTCAGCTACAACTAACAGAAAACCCAACTAAAAATGGTGAAATCAATATGTAGTTTATTTTTCTTATGACTAGAAGCACAGAGAAAGGATGATTCCATGCCTGATTAATTTGATGACTCAATGATATTACCAAAGTCCTCAGTTCTTCCATCTGTTTTATCTGCATCTTGGGGTGCTTTTTATTGTTTGTTTGTTTTTCTTTTAGGGTAGATTTCCTCCTAATTCAGTATAATGCCACATTTCCAGGCACCACTTCCTTACTTAGTCCTCTTTAGAATTAGAAAAGGGAAATTTTCTTCATGTTTCTGACTGAAAAACTAAGAAGCTCTTTCCTAGAAGCTCTTCGGTAATCTTCCTCTTATTGACTAAAATTACATCACATATGTAGCCAAAATAATAACAGGTAAGGAGAACAGAATTTCCAGGATGGCTTATGCTATTCAGTAGCCACCCACTTGTTCAGTGAACAGATGACCAAGTGGTCAGAGAGCAACTGAACAAATAAAGGGAAACTCTCCCAGACACCAAGAAGAAAGTGGGTTTGAATTAGCAGCCAGGTTTTTGATGTCAGTCCCTTCTAATATTTAAGAATCTCTATTTCTAAATTTATATTAGAATAGTTAACACTTGGGGTGCCTGGGTGGCTCAGTTGGTTAAATATCCAACTCTAGATTTTGTCTCAGGTCATGGTCCCCAGGTCCCGGGATGGAGCCCTGCCTCTCAGACTCCATGCTCAGCAGGGAGTCTCCTAGAGATTCTCTTCCTCTGTCCCTCCCCCTGCTTCCTCTCTCTTTCTCTAAAATAAATCTTTAAAAAATATATATATAGTTAACATTGATTTTCTTTAGGCAGAGAGCATGTCTGTGTCATTTTTTTTTTT